>OY804593.1:46317558-46340058 GCA_963680895.1 Fragum sueziense
AAAGGGTTAATACACACGGCATAAAGTGTATGAATAACGAGATAAGATATCTATGAAATAAATAATTTCCATTTTACACCTTTATCAGACAAGAAGAAATAGTTTCAGCAATTTCCCCTGCAATATTTTGTAAGTGAGACATTTGCCTAAAGACTATTTAATGTGTCGTCTGAAACTAATTTAAAAACGTAGTCTAAATTTCGCAGTTTGGGAAAGGATCAATATATTATCGATTTTTCATAATTGACGCGATTAGTTATAGCCCGTAAGTTAGACCGGAAGTCGTTTGACCCGTATCCCTAGCAAAACCCCCTCGTTTTCACTAGGGATACGGACCCGTATCTCTAGTTAAACATGGGGGGTTTTGCTAGAGATACGGGTCCGTATCTCTAGCCCCCATAGGCTAGAGATACGGGCCCGTATCTCTAGCCACTTCCTTCTTCTTTTGTCCCAATATTGCCTGTGCTTTATATTTCACACAAACCCTACCTTTTAAAAACCAGTTTTGTCGGCTGCAGCAGCTTTTGAATAGAATTTCTATGAAATTTTGCTGTTTGGAAAAATTTTCGACAAAGTTGACGTTGGAGCCGTTGTGTACAAAGTTGTCACAAAACAATACTGGTACGAAACCATCCACTTGTCACTTCCGGGTTGAAAAAATATGGCGGGAGAGAGTGAAAACATTGACAGCTCACAAATCAACGAAAATGAAACGCAAGAGGATGTGACGATCACTGAAAGTGGAGACAATCCGACGAGCGACAGAAATATAAAGCTGCCGATGTCAAGGATAAAGACCATAATTAAAAGCGATCCAGATGTGACATTAGCAAGTCAGGAAGCTGTTGTTGCTCTCGCAAAAGCAACTGAACTTTTTATCCAAATGTTTGCAAAAGACGCTTCTGCTAGTACCTTTCAGGGCAAGAGAAAGACTCTGCAGAGAAAAGATTTAGATCATGTTATGGACAGAAAAGACTGCTATCTATTCCTGGATGGGACCCTAGATTGACCATAGAATGTTTTTAGTCGCACATGTAAGGAATAATTTTTCCTTTATTAAACAAGATGAGAACAAATGAATTTCATCATTGTGCTGGAAACCCAGTATTTTGACTGATAATTAATTTTGATATTCAATAATCAAGTAATCTTTCCTTATGTTTTGTTTCGTGTCAATTGCTATAATGTCATCTGCAGACTGTTTTAGTCAAAGTTAGGGCTGTGGATCGTTGGGTAAGTGGCGATCCCATCCGATCCGATCCACGATTCATGAGCAACCATTCACAGATCGATCCACGAATCTCTACAGCTGCAAAAGTGGTCAGAAATCTTGTTGCAGAAGACAAATTGAGTGTCAGTTATTCACATTTTCTTAATTTCTCCGTAGGGGTTTTCATCTGCAGGGCTCGCGCTGGCGATCGCCACTTGAGCCATTTGTGACAATTTAGAAGATGTGGCTACAAAATATCGAATCTGGCTCAAAGGCTTGACTCCAACTTGTTTGCCGTAAGCCAATCACCAATTAACAAGGGTGTCAACACTTACTTATTGTTTAACATGAAAAATCGATAATCCGTGATTGACATCGTCTTTAGAAACGGTCAAGTAGGCACGCGAGTTACAAATTCCTTTGTGCAATCACGCGGCGGAAAGAGGGGATGCATCGGCGTTAAAACCATCCCAACAAAATCCCTGTATCTGCAGGTTGTTTTAAGCTGCAGTTACGAAGTTTTGGTTGTTAAACAGCGATATCAAATCGACAAAGGTTTCATTATGTCATCCTTTTTTTCCCGCCCTTACTAGCACGCGCATTTTTTGTCAACAAACGGTAGTAAACATAGCCATATTTGGATGACCTGCACCCGCTTGAAAAACAGAAAAAGTCGTGATTATCAGCATGCCCATTCACGTACTACAGTATGTAATTCACGTAGAAATAGATTAATTCACGTACAGATTTATAGGCCAGACGTGCAAGCACGTATTGAATAATGGATGAACGTAAAAAGCTTATGACCATTACGTGAATGTTTGGAATGAAAGAGTATCTGATTTGCATGCCTGATTATCAGTAGTGGTCAAAGTCATTTATTTCATTCATTGAAGAAGCTTTGTGGCTTATCAATGAACAGGTAATTCTGGGGTCGTAAACATTGACAGCCATGAAACTCTAATTAATTATGTCTCTGTGTTATCAAAAGAATTCTTCTGGCTCCTGTTATTTATATGATATTTAATGTTTTAACTGGTTTCAGCTCTTGAAGGTTCAGAAAGCTACTTAACTTTAAATGTAAAGAAACTAATTTCTTCAACTTTATAATAACTTACAAGAATTGGAGGGGGTAACAATTGCGACCAGAGTAGTTGTTAATAGCAAGTTATGTAGCAGGTGCATTTACTGCTAAGAGTACTTTTTGAATAGTTATCACATTATTGAACTCAGTTAAGATGCTTTTTACAGCAAAACAGTTGTAAATCTTTAGACACTTAAATTACTTTCACACTAATTAGTAATAGTTAAGATTTATTAAGATTTGTATATGATGTACCCTTAACTTTGAAAGTAAAGGGTTCACTGTACCCCCAGATTTTTCTTTGTACCCCCAATTTTAAAGTTAGAGGGTACATGTACCCCCAAAATGAAAACCCAGTGGGCATGCTGATTATATTGAGACTGGAAATTTCTATCGACTACGTCATTAAATGACAACTGTGTTGGCAGCGTTTCCTTTGATTTCGGCATGAAAAATGTAATGATGTATCTTTTTTATTTTGATAATCGTAAAAAATGTGTATTAGAAAGTCATTTAGTGACACGAAGAATGTTCCACTATCAGTTACATTCGTATTTATAATTGGAAACTAGTAGCTCTACCTTACATCTTTTGTTTACTTCCATTTAGCCATTTGACAGTTAAAGTTCGGGTAAATTATTAAAATTAAACGCCTTACTGTAATGCTGATCTTTTTTTGTTATGTTTTAAGTGTAAAACATGTTTGTTTACTTTATTGTAAAAGTTCGCGATCCAGCGATCTCTTAGGTGACGATTAATCGTATTTGAATCTTTGATTAGATTCGTGAATATCCGAGTACTGGGATACTCGCTGCAGCCCTAGTCAAAGCAAGACTCAGGGGTGGGGGGGGGGGGAACGTTTGAACTAAATAATCGCTGGACCTGTCTGTCAGACCCAGCAACGGATCCAGGATTTCTGTGATGGGGGTTCGTTTTTTAAAGAAAAGGGGGTTCGTTTTACTATCGTTACACAATTTTGACTAAATTTATGCATGAAAATGAAATAATCAGGCTACATGGGGGGGGAGTTCGAATCCCCTCTGGATCCGCCACTGAGACCGATGTATTTCAGGATACCTGAATTCAGACAGTCTAAAAAAATCATCATTTTGAAAATAGGACTTTTAAGTGCATTCTAGGAATATTGAATTATAAAATACAATTGTATGAAATTTAGATAGCACTTTTGATATTGTTACTTCATATGGGAAGTTCAGTTTCAAAAATAAATCTGACAAATTGACAATTGGTCAAAGACCCTTCTGAATTTTTGCAATATTTCTTTTTCCATTTATTTCAGATAGTGGTAGAAGGTTTCAAAGAGGCTTCAAGAGGTCAAGACAGTTAACCATTGGTTCGAAAACAAAGATGAAGGTGTTTAATTTGGACTAGATATGTTTTTAACATACTTATATTAAGTTGACTTTACCAAGGAAATAATGATCAGTTGTAATTTTAGTTGCAGTGCTTCTGAAATATTTTGAAAATCTACTTGTCCATGGACAAGTGTTGATCCAAAATTGACTTGTCCGTATCAATAATCAACTTGTCCATACAAAACCCATATAGTTTTTAACAGCTTCATTTGTTTCTTGCATATCTATTTTGACTGTCCAACTATTGTCTACATCAAAATTTGTACATTTAACTATCAGTAGGCCTAATTACATTGCATAAAAATATTGTGAGAAAAAGTAAAAACATTATAACCGGATTTTTACTTGTCCACGGACAACTTAGCTTTCAAAATCTGCTTGTCTGTACAGATAAACGGACAAGTCGGACGACTCAGGCAACTTATTTCAGAAGCACTGAGTTGTGACTAGTCTTTGAACTTTCAATTGTTTTTCAAAGAGTAACTAATTTTGATGGCACTAACAGAAAACATAAGTAAACTTCACATAAGTACCACCACCGAATGTTTCAACATCACTCTAATAGGTTCGGATATGTAGCAAACGTTAATGAAGTCGCATGAAAGCTTTCAATGTCACGTAAATCTCGGGTGAACACTGAACTACCTTAATGGACCTCTTTCCAGATCCCTGCTCATATGTATTATACTGAAAAATGTTATTATTGTACCATGTTCACCTTAAGATAAAATCATAATTCCTTTTCAAACAATAAAATTTCAGACTTGTCAAATTCTCATACCATTGCAGAAAACAAGATGCCATGACTGAAGGCAGAAATCTCTTTTTCATGGTATAGACAAAATTCTGGAAAAGGATAAAATGCTGTGAGTCAACATTTTTCTCTGAAACATTTTTTCACTCAAATTTAATGTTCCCTAATGGTTGGAGTCCCTAATCAAAATTGATTTAAAAGTAAACTATAGTCTTAGATAATGCAGATGATATACAATGTAACCTTCTTTCCCCAATGTTTACATACAAAGTCAGGGTTTTCCCTGAGCATGAGAATTTGGGGGTCATTGTGACCCCCTTGCCTTCAAAGTTAGGGGTCATTTCTACTATTTTGTGGGTCAAATGCCCTAGGATTCAAGTATCTTGCAAAAATCTGGATTTTAAAGCTTGCGTCATTAATGTCCCTCAAGTAAATTTCTAAGGGGTCATTTGTTTTGAAATTGCGACAATGACGCATGATTTGTGCGTCATGGAAAACCCTGCAAAGTGATGCTAGCAGGATCAGGGGTTCTGAAATCCATTGTCCGAGTTGCCCAGGTTGTCCCAAGGAGGTTACGGACAAGTAGAATTTGCCAACATTTTACTCTTCATTGTTCATACGGACAAGTGACATTTGTCTAACAAACAAGCATGGACAAGTAGCCAATTTAAAGATTTCAGAACCCCTGAGGATGTTACTATTTTGTCTGCCATGGTTTTGAATGTTGACCAGTCTTGTGTGCAAAGGTAAAACAAGAAAAAATTGATCACAAGCCTTTTCTTCTTTCCTAGATGTTTTCTACAGATACCATATCATCTATGATTGTCATGTTGAAGTTTAGCATTTTATTTTGAATATTAATCCATTACCAGACAGAAAAGTTTTAGGCTGGTTCAAATTCAAAGATCTGTTTGGATCAGACTGAAATGTTGTTTGGGAAAGGGTTAATTTTGTCATTTTCACAAAGGTATATCATCAGTGTTATGGCAAAACCCCGTATTTACAGCTTTAATCATGCTGTAGTTACGAGGTTTTACAATAACACGTCGATGTTTTAAATTTGTGGTCTTGGATGACAAGTGATCTGGCAATAAGCTCAAAGAAAGATAATCGTTGTTGTATTTGTAAAGAAATGCTTTACTGGATTACTTCCCTTGCCTATAAATAAAAGAACTGAATATCGTAAAATTTCAGTAAACCAATTTTACACACGTCTCTTTAAAAGTTTCTATGACCTTCTCCTTCAGTGAATCATTATTTAACAATTTCAGTGCTCATTGCTGAAAAGAAAAGTGTTTTAAAAAAAGGAGAAAATGCTGAAAATCGCATATATGACATACAATTTCACACCCGTCCTTGGTAATATTTACACTGTTGTCGACACCACCTTTGAATTTGGACCTTTCAAGAATGATGTTCTATAGAAAAGGGTTTAACCCTTTCCAAAACAAGGCCTGGTTTTATTGTATCTTTAAATAATGTCTCGGGAAAGCATCAAAACAAAAGCAGAACAAAAGCAGAAAGAGTGGATTATCACAGCATTTCTCTTTTCTGTTCTACTTTGTACACAAATACCATCCTTTCACATCCATCTATTTCGTTGTAGACAGCAGCGTTTGAATGGAAAAAGTCCAAGTTTTCCAAGTATGGGAGATGCTTCAGGTATTTCATCATAACATACCAGAGCAACAGATAAGAGGGGATAAAGACAAAGTTGTTATTCAGTGACGATTCCTATGAGTAACTACAGCATAGGATTTGGACCCTTTCCCACACAATGATGCTTTTGGACGTCCCACAAAATAAAGGCTTTGGAAACATTGTGGAAAATGAAGAAATTGCTTGTGACAAGCAATTTCTTCATTTCCCACAATTTCCTACCAAGAAAGACCAAAAAAATGTTAAATTTTGTCCAATGGAAATTGTCGTCTGCAACACCTATGAGTTTGGACTAGGCTAAAATTTTGTTGTTTGGTAATGGGTTAACATTGAAAGATATTTGCATTTTTAAAAGCAAGTGCCCCTTCTTAGCTGTTTCTCTACGTTAGACACCAACCACTGGGCGCATCTTCGCGTCATCCGTGGCAACGTAGATTGACTAGGTTATCCGGATTTTATCATGATTCTGGATACCCTCGTCTTTATCCAATGTCACGGAAAATTGCAAAGTTGCACCCAGTAGGTTTGTAGGAACACCGGTTGGTCTATGATTCAGCTCTTCCAATATGAAATTGCTACGGGGCTGCACCCAGTGTTTTGTTACTTTGGTATCCAATGGGTATTGCAGGGTTGCCACGCGCCAGGGAAAAAGTCTAGGAATTTAAAAAAAATCAAGGTCGGGGAATAAAGTGAACTGTCACCGAAATTTGAAAATACTGGCAAATGTCATGGAATTCTGAAAAAATTAGACGCAATGCCATGAAATTACTGATTTCAACATCGCCTTTAAAAAGACATCGTGCGTTACCGCGAAATAACGTGACGAAACATGTCAGCGAATTTTCCAAATTTGTCAGGGAAATGTCAGGGAATTTTATTTCCTCTGATTAGTGGCAACCCTGCAATGACGGGTGGCTAATCCGAGTATTCTGTCTTCTCTGATGCAAATTTCGCTTAGTCGCTCCATTTTGAAAATGGAGCCACTTAGCGAAATTTTCATCAGAGAAGACTCGGATTAACAGGTGGAATACCTAAGACAACCAGTCATTTTTTCTACCGAAACCATAAGTGCAAACGTCAAACAACTGAAAACTGCACTGATAAGTAACATTTGAAGGTCAGTGCAAAAGAACTGAATTACTTTTCCGGTAAAGTTGTAGACCGATCGAAGTCGGAAGGAATTTTAGACTACTAGTTGAAAGATAATGCATGAATTAGACTTGCCTGCAATACGAAAGGCATCGAAAGAAAGGGAGACATGGTGGTTTTCAGAAATTATTTTTCTCTCGTTGCTCAGACTGTCCCCACCTTGAGCCGATCGATGCCTGAATTATCTAGGTTGAACCATTTTTAGCTCCACTGGCCGAAGGCCAGCGAGCTATTGTCATGGCGTTGTGTCTGTCGTGCGTCCGTGCGTGCGTTAACTTTTTCTTTAACAATCTTCCCCTCTCAAACAATTTGGCCAATTTTGACCAAACTTAGCGTGGTTGAGCGGGGCTTGTCAGACTGGGACCCACGAAATAATTCTCAAAAAATCAACCTTTTTGCTAATTTAGACCAAAGTTTGCAGAAATGTTCCTTGGGTGGCCCCTTACTTAAATCGTTCAAGGATTTTTTATTGGTCCATAATTGTGAGCGTGGCAGGGTGGGGCTTATCAGACTTAGAGCAATCATGAAATGATACTATATAATTCAACCTTTGGATAAATTTAGACCAAACTTGGCAGAAATGTTTCTTGGTGACCCTTTACTTCAAGTGTACATGACACTTTGATTGGTCCATAAATGTTGGCAGGGCTAAAACTTTGCATAAATATTCCTTGGGTGGCCCTTAACTTAAAATGTTCAAGGAATTTTAATTGGTTCATAAATGTGGGCATGACAGGGCGCATCTCAGACTAAGAAGAATCACACAACAGTTCTTTGTAGATCAATCATTTGAACAATAAACCAATTTAGATCAAACTTTGCAGAAGTGTTCCTTGAGTGTCCCTTTACTTAAATTGGTCATGAAATTTTGATTGGTCCATAAATGTAGGCGTGGCAGGGTGGGGCTTAGCAGACTCCCTTATAAACATCTATATTTGCAACACCCCATTGATTGAAATACAGCAAGTGGAGCGATACAGGCCCTCTTTTGCCTCTTATTATTTATGTCAAAACCAGGCATTGTCAAGTTGAAATCGGCCAGTGCTTATCAAAGGTCTTGTCCGGTTTTGTTTCGTAATAATAACATAGCAAATAAGGTTTTGACCTTGAAACTTTGACCTCAATATTGAAATTAGAAAGCTGGGTTTTAATTCCAGTTTTGCACGATATTGCCGAGTAGTGACGGTGGCGTTTTTAACGTGCACCTTCATGTATGCAAAAATCTAAACAGCACAACTCAATTTCATATGCCAAGCCATTCCTTATGAAAGGCTTGCAACCCGTCGCGCGTCCTTATAAATCTTGCGTCTTGGAGATTTTAAATCCGAAGACTCGTGATTTATAAAGACGTGCGACGGGTTGTAAGAGAGACTATTGCGTGTTCATTGCGTTCTAACGAGACGCAAAATTGTCTTGGCGAAGAATGGTGTGGTCAATTCTTTGTTACGTTTATTCTTTGTCGTGTTTGCGTCTTATGCACGTGCGTGCAACGTACTGGGCTTTAACTTTGAACCCAGACCGCTCGCAGGAGCACGCAAAGAGAGGCTTAATGATAATCCAATCGAAATACGTCCAATTTGTTATACATTGTTCAATTCAATAAGAAAAATAAGCTTTCAGATGAGCAACGTGCAGACGTTGTCGACCAATTTCAGACAAGGGGTCACAGCTACACAGGAAGTCCGTGTTTCTGGTGTAAAAATCGACCTTTCCACCAAAAGTTTCCACACAGAAACGATTGGTCACTTCCTTGGGGCGAGTGCAACAATTAGAACTGTAACGTTAGAAACATGGTCTGAGCTCAAACAGTTCTTCGGTTAGAGCACGGAAACGGATTTAAAACAGCTCATTTGTGACATTGACCTTCGTGGCGCAAAACATGGCGCCAAATGGGGTCTATGGCACTTAAAAAATAGCAGCGTAATCCGTCTTAAATTACGATGTTAGAATTTAGAGACCATTGTCCAAAGAAGACTGCTAAGTTGTTGATGTCCATATCTCAAAAGTCTGTGGGAAAACATTAAGTCAAATTGACAAAATGCTGGTAATCTAACTAGATACTCAAATGCCGTCTAATAACATCCATCAACAGGTCTGTAGCAGCTTCCAAATTGGGTGATCTAATAAGTAATATGTACTGCGTAGAAAGTTTTCAAGACTTACTGGTTTCCGTCATACACTATAATAGTCAAAAACGCAGAATTGCGGAGGAAATGTTTAATTTGATAGAAAATGCGGCTTATTATTTTAAACCCTTTCGAAATATTGGTAGTAATCATGAACAGGCGGGTCAGACCTTGAGAAAGGCATTTTGACAGTTTCAAGGTCAGTCCAGAAAAGGTGATGCACTTGAAAGCGCGTGACATTGCAGAATTCAATGAAACCAAACCTGTTTCTAAAATATTGAGGAAAGGGAAGAGAATGCTGGATTACTAGCCTTTTCCCTCTTCTACTCAAAATTTTCCACCTTGTTGACAACTTTTCCTCTCTTAAAGTTTCGTCATCTGTATAGGCTTTGAATTTCGCAGGTCCAGAATTTGTCTTTTGGGAAATGGTTAAAGCCTTTAAGGACTTTAATTCTATATGGGTTGAAAAAGCTGAAAGCAACGTAAATCCCGATAAAACAATTCGGACATGAGTAAAGACTTGTCAATAGTAAGGGTTAAGCTTTCAACTAGAGATGAATGAAAATTTCGACGCAAAAAATTCTCATGGCAAAGTCCCGCCCTCTCACAGCGATTGGTCGACCCGGCTACTATTTACTTTTCACCTGCGTGCGCACCATTTTGAAGCCTTTAATCTCGTGCGGTGTATTTATTTACGATCGTAACCACAGAATAGTGGAATTCGCGAATGACATAACGTTGGGAAAGTGCTATATAATATTTATATCTTAATAAATATACGCATCACGGATTATGATTATATTTTACACGACCTGTAAGCCTATTTTAAGCATATTTTTTGCAAACTTTCAATTTTCGATAACACAAAAATAATGTCGTCTGCTAAACCAAATTCATTTTCGCCGTTTCGTACGGACGGACGGTTTGCGTTGTATGTCGTGGTAGTGATAGTGCTTTGTGGATTTTGTGAAGTTTCAGCAGACGATACCTGTGTATGTAATCAACTGTCGTGTGCTACACCTGTCAACTGTTCGCACGGTCTCACGTCCGATCCTTGTGGATGCTGTGTCGTCTGCGCTCGTGGCACGGGGGAATCGTGCGGTGGCGGGCCGGATGGGCTCGGGGTCTGCGGCGAGGGGCTACAATGTGTGATTAAAGCAGAACATGGGGATGTAATTACTGGAAGAGAGGAAGGAATTTGTCAACGTAAGTTACTTATTTAATGGTAGTTTCTTATCCTTTTGCTCAGAAAGGCCTAATTGAAATTGGTAATGAGCAATGAAAGAATCTTTATTTGCCCAATTTGAAAGCTGCTGCAGATGACAAATTGGAAATATATATATGTATTTTACAGCACAGAAAATTTTGAAGGAAAAGGAGAAATTTCTGATTACAGGTATTTTCTCTTTTTTCAGTGTTTTGACACTGATCTCTCCTTCAGGGATGTCAAAACTTGGCATTGTTTAGGAAGTGTTGATTTAAAGAATGATGTGGGTATGAGTGAAAAAGGAAAGACATTTGCATGTGGAGAAAACCCTTGGTTGAAAAGGAAAAAATATCTGGTGCCTAGGTATGGGCAATTTCTTGCCTTTCCTACATTATTTCACAATCCTTCTCTGTCTATTGTTGGAGAAAAGTTTTTTCTGGCCTGTACCCTTTTGAAATAAATTTTAAAAAGGAGCAAAGATCACTATTATGATAAAATGTTGTGAAATATTGTTCATGGGATACTTTATAAGCTGTTCTGCACCATAAGCCACAAGGCACTAGTACATATTTGGCTATGTTCGAAAATGCGGTAATTACAGCTTATTGAAGCTGTAGTTACAGCATTTCAAGTTCAGCTGCTGGAATATATAAGATCTGGAGGTTGAATCTACTTAATGTTATGCGGACCTGTAGTATTTTGTAGGTGTAAAAATGTTGGCATGATTTTTAAGGGATATTAAACACATTATGAAATAGATCAACAAAATTCCATGCATAATTAAACTAGACCCTTCACATTATAGTTCAGATTTCTTTCATCTTTCTTGAGTGCTGCTTTTAACCCTTTCCAAAACAACAAATTGTTAGGGTAGTTCAATTTGAAAAGTGATAGAAATGACAAAATAAGTGTTGATACCTATTAGATTTTCATAAAATATTGCACAGAAAATATTGAGGCAAAAGGAGAAACTGCTGGTTATCAGCAGTTTCTTCTTTTGTTTCAATGTTTTCCCAAGCCTATTCTCTTAGAGACGTCAAAACCAGGTCTTGTTTGGGAAAAAGTTAAAAGACAAACTAGCAAGAGTGGTTAGATTGAATTGGCGTTCTCAAAACAGGGGATGACTTTAAAAGGGGCAGCATCCAAGGTGCAATTGGTAGCACTTATTACTCACAATCATGATTAGGTGCTCCAGCTGCAATAATACCTTTAAACCCAGGATTCTCTGCAGAATAATGTAACACCATAATAATGGACAAGTGTCTTCAAATCTTTATTCATGATCCAAAACCACAGTGTTCATGCATGTCCTTTCCCAAAATGTTTTCTTATCAGTAATTATAAGCGTGAAATGACTCAAAATCACTATTCATTGTATTCAGCGACAAATTTGAAGACAATGGGTTGTGGAGAATTTTTTGAAGGTGTAGGAGCAACAAACACACTGATTTACTTGAAGGCTCCAAGTGGGGTCCCTACAGCTTATTGGACAGGTCTTGAAAATACTGAAACCCCATTCAATCAATTGATTAATCAATCATTCTTCCAATCAATCAATTAATTAATCAATCAATGACCATAAAAGGGGGGGGGGGGTTACAAAATTAACTATGTAAGGGCAAGTCCTCACCTTGCCCCAGTTATTTCTTATCTTGCTTTCCCTTTATGTTATCTCCTTAACAAATATTTGCCCAGCCTTTCCCTGCCTTAATACTTTCCCATACAGCAAAATTTTAGACTTCTCCAAATTCATAGATGTTGCAGATGACAATTTCAAGCGAACAAATTTTGCATTTTTTTGTCTTTTTGGGTAGAAAACATTGTGGGGAATGAAGAAATTGCTTGTCACAAGCAATTTCTTCATTTCCCACAATGTTTTCTAACGCCTTCACCTTTTTGGGCATCCAAAAGCATAAATGTATGGAATGGATTATATCATATTAAATCACCTTAAAGGGGAATTTGAGATTTCTTGTATTCATGCAGATTTCATAACAGACATGTACAGCTGTAATACTTAGTACAGTGGACTTGAACTTCTAACCCAGGGCTTACTGGTTGGATCCGCTTCCATTGCAGTCTCCAGACGAGACTTTATTTGATAAAAGCCCTGTCTCTCAGTATAAGTGGAATGGGGAATGTGGAATGAATGTTGAATGGGATGTTAAACTCCTCCATAAACTGATGAATCCTATTGCCTCTATTTATTGATTGACTGATTGGGGTTTAAGGTAGTCTACCCCTAATGAGATTCGTGCGACGTCGGAATTATTCGGGCAAAGTCGAAAACATTTAGCAGTGGAACTTTCCACTGCCGATTGTTTACGACCGCACCCGAATAAGTTCGGGTATGTAACGACAACGCTCAAAAAAGTCTGATGTTTTTTTAATCTCAATTATGGCCACATTAGGGTTATTCTACCTTAACACCTCTCTATTGCAGCGGCACCTAACAATTGGCTCCTATCTTTTCTCATACCATTACTACCACAACATCCTTACTGAGCCTCCTGCTGCTGGCTCGGCCACATAGATTAATGATTATCAAACCATTTGTTGGTGACAATTTATCAGAAAGGATTTTGCCATCACCAGGTATGGAATCTGTGGCCTCATGACAGAGTCTGGTGCGCTTATTATGGCAGCAGGCATGCAGTCTTGTTTCAATTTAATGTTTAACTTCTTCTGAAGATCCTGTAGTCTGTAAGCGTTTTCTTTGTTTCAAAACTGATGTTATAATATTATTAATCAAAGATGTATAGCATATAATTGACCAACTGAGAACCCATTGAAATATTTCATTCATTCCAACATAAAACGGGCCATAAATTGAAATACCTGTTGAGGGGGAGTGCGGAAGAAAGCATTTGAAGAATGTGTGATATTTCCTTATCAAGCTTGGACCATGTTTAGGAATATATTGTCACGCTTCAACAAAAACCTTGTAACTGCAGCTTGTTTTAAGCTGCAGTTACTAGGTTTTTGTTGAAAAGTGATGATATGAGTAGCATTATGGGCTGGCCTTTAACCTGTTATCTCGTAATTAGTCTGTAGGTATTTGTTTAGTAAAATGATTAAACCTTTCTGTAACATTCCTGTAATTGGTTTTAATTTCCCTAATTGAAACAAAAGAGAAACGGCCTATAAATTGAAATAATATACATTAAGTTGAAGATGAAGATTAATACATTAATCTTGATTCAGTAAAACACAGTGGTAACATGCTGGACTTGTAACTCAGGGGTCGCTCGTTCGATGCCCCGCCTTTCCAGTCTTTCGGATGAGGCTTTACATCGAGGTTCAGTCTCCATAAATGATAATAGCTGTGTTGAGTGGGACGTAAAACTCCATTCACTCACACAATTTAACAATAAAGTCTGTACTTCTTGATTAAAACTTTGGTTCACAGACAAAGTCAATGTGACAAAGTCTTTCATTCACAGTGTCAAAAACAATCCTTGAAAATGAAAAGTTACCTGTACTTATATAGATGTCAAAAATCTTGTTTGACATATTCCTTCATTTCTCCAAAACTGCGTAACTATAGCTTAAACAAGCTGTAGTTACAGGGTTTTTGAAGATTTTGTGACAATATGATTATTTATTCATATCCTGTTGATAATATGGCTATATATAAGTTTTACATAATACATAACGAAACACATTGCTATAAATAATTTGTACCCTCTTCTATTAATATATGGCTGCTTTTCATTAAAAACCTTGAAACTGCAGCTTTACACAACCTGTAGTTACATGGTTGTAGAAGAAAAGCAGTAAAATAGTTTAGTTTCTTTTGATACCAGAGCTGCTCATACTGATATTTTGGATATACAGGTCTTAACCCATTACCACACGGCGGGACACTTTTTGACTCCCAAAGAGAAATTGGCATGGTAAAACATTGTGGAAAATGAAGAAATTGCTTGTGACAATTTCTTAAATTGAGCAAATGCAGGCTGTCAATCAAAACCATTGATAAGCCAATGAACGATCAGAAAAATGTTACACCCCAATAATTGTTTGTCTTAAATTCTTCGTTGCATGTGGTATTGTATTGTCCAGCAAGATTAACCCGGGACATCTGCATATGTAATGACCCCACTTCGGCTTTGTTTTGTTAACACGCTCAACTAACGGACGGTGCGCACGAAAATTAAGTTGTCCCGTGTTAACCTTGCTGGACAATATCGATACTGACTGACAATCAAAATAATCAACATGCCAATGCCCCCCACTGTTTGTCTTAGATTCTACATTGGGCGGAGCGATCTATCGATTGACGTTTGGTCAATTGCTCCATTCTTAACTATACAGCAAAATTCATTTTGGCAAGAGCCCGCTGATCATTGGCTAAAACAATTTGACATTTGATATTTCAATGTGAATATGGGGCCGGCGCGGGCCTGTCCGAGTCTCTGTTCATTTTGGGTAACAATCAGAATTATAACAATTGATGTCCATGTTCAATTTAATCTGTCGCTTATCAATGTGAATTTGTGGAGAAATAATGTCTGAAAACATTGTTGGAAAAGAAATTATTCACAAAAATGATAAAGTATATTCTTTGTAATAAATACATTGTTTGATACTTTTTACATTTGATCTTCTTATGATAAGCCAAAGTAGGACTATTTTGAAATGTTTTTAGCCGCTCAAATTTTATTTCATGCTTAGTGAAGCTGAAAATTTGACTCTATTTTCATTCTAATTTACAAGTTATCCGATTTCTAGAACTCTTTTGCGCTGATTTCTCTACACTACTTATGGGATTTTATCAAGTTTGGAAAAGGGTTTGAGATTTTTCAGTCGCCAAAAATGCATGTGCATATAGACTTCATTTACATTTTTCATTGGCCCACTCATCACCCTGCTAATGGCACTCGACAGTGCAGTTCTACTGACAGAACATTCGAGGAAGATTAAAATTTTATTGTTCAGACTAATTTTCCCGCCAAACTGATCTTTAAGAAATATTGTACAGAAACAATAATCAAAATGCATCCTGTACTTGAGCGTATTTAGTAATAGAATGCTAAGAATTTTGAAAATAAAAGGCAGCTGGAATGCAATATGGAGGGTTGCCCAACTAGACTGCCAGGGGAAAAATATCTAACATTTCATCAAATTCTTGTTGAAGTGAGGGAATTTGTTGCTCCACAGGAAAAAGTATTTACCCTTACCATACAGCAAAAATTTAGACTGGTCTAAAGTCAAAGATGTTGTGGATGACATTTTAAAGTGAATGAAATTTGACTTTCTATAGTCTTACATTGGCAGAAAATATTTCGGGAAATGAAGAAATTGCTTGTCACAAGCAATTTCTTCATTTTCCGCAAATTTTAAAGCCCTTTTCTTGTGGGGGTCAAAAGGCATTAATTAATCAACCCTTATGCACCATGATGAACATTTTGATTGCCCTACAATTAGTTGAAAGTCATTTAGTCAAGAAATTGGTTCAGGAATATTAGTGTTTAGAGAAAAGAAGAAAGTGATCATGCAATACAATACTATAGGTTGGATTTGCTGTCTGCGATTGTTTTGGATCGCACTTTGTGCCATGGGAAAATCAAGTGCGAAGTGCTCAGGCCCATATTCTTTGAATTACTATTTATATTAGAATCTTGATTGAAGTTTTAATCAAGGCTTTGAAAGGATAGAAATAACTTCACTTTGTAAGTCAGGAATTAGCAAAAAAAGATTATAATTTTAAAAAAGCAACTTAATTGGATATGGATTATCCTTTTCTTATACAACACTTTATTAAATGATACGCCTAGTAAAGAAAGAGTTTGAAACGAAGAAAGTAAAGGAGAAAATATACCAATATTTTCTCCTTTTGTTTAAAGGATTTCCTTGCTATAACATACGTTTTTGCATACATAAAACATTGATTTCATCATCTGCGAGACTTTGACTTTTGGACTGTCTAAAATTTTGTTGTATGGGAAAAAAGAGTTAAAGTCAGGATTAATTTTCCTAATCCTTTCCTATACATATTTATTAGTAATATTACCAGTACTCATTAATATTATGTCAAAAGCACTTGGGCTTTTGATTGGGGGAGGGGGGGGGGGGATGGCTGAATTATTAGCTCACCTGAGCACGAAGTGCTCAAGGTGAGCTATTGTGGTCACTTTGTGTCCGTCGTCCGTCCGTCCATCTGTCCGTCGGTCTGTCTGTCAACAATTTAGTGTTAACACTCTAGCATCCACAAATATAAGCCAATCTTGACATAACTTGGCCAAAATATGTTTGACCATAAGTTCTCGGATGAGTTCGATTTTTGGTCTGATCGGACCAGAAAGTCCAGAGTTATCTGCCCTTGAATGCGAAAAACAGATACTTTTGACTTTGTTAACACTCTAGCATCTACAAATATTTACCAATCAAGAATAAACTTGGACACAATGTATATAACAATTAGATCTTGGACGATTTTGATTTTGGTTATGATCAGACCAGAAAGTCGTGAGTTATGTGCCCTTGAATTTGACAAAATTGCCATTTTCGGCTGTTTTCGACCTTGTTTACACTCTAGAATCTACAATTATTATTTAATCAAGACAAAACCTGTACACAATGTTGAGGACCATAAGATCTTGGATGTCTTTGACTTTCAGTCTGATCTGATCAGAAAGAAGAGAGTTATGTGCCCTTGAATGTGACAAAATTGCCATTTTCAGCTGTTTTCCATCTTGTTTACACTCTAGAATCTACAAATATCAATCTATCAAGACAAAACTTGGACATAATGTAGGGGACCATAAGATCTCAGATGAGTGGATTTTCCGTCTGATCTGATCATAAAGTTGAGAGTTACGTGCCCTTGAATTTGACAAAATTGCCATTTTAAGCTGTTTTGGACCTTGTTTATACTCTAGAATTTACAATTATTAATCAATTAAGTCAAAACTGGGACACAATGTTGGGGACCATAAGATCTCAGATGAGTTCGATTTTCAGTCTGATATTATTAGAAAGTCGGGAGTTATGTGCCCTTGAATTCGACAAAATTGCCATTTTCGTCTGTTTTCCACCTTGTTTACACTCTTGAATCTACAATTATATTAATCAATCAAGACAAATCTTGGACACAATGTTGGGGACTATAAGATCTTAGATTATTGCGATTTCAGTTTGATCTGATTAGAAAGTTGAGAGTTATGTGCCCTTTAATTTGACAAAATTGCCATTTTTCTCTTTTTTTGATCTTGTTAAAAATTTACACCCTAGAATCTACAATTATCAATCAATCAAGACAAAACTTATACACAATATTGCGGACCATAAGATTTTGGATGAGTAGGATTTTCAGTCTGATCTGAGCAGAAAGGTGAGTGTTATGTGCCCTTGAATTTGACAAAATTACCATTTTCGACTTTGTTTACACTCTAGAATATACAATTATTGGACAAATTTTGGACACAATGTTGGGGACCATAAGATCTCTGATGAATTTGATTTTCATATTGTTATTGACCATAAGTTACTTTTCAGTCTTAAAATCATAAATATCAATTGATTTGAATAAAAGTGTTGCTCATATCAGTTTGGTTCAGGTGAGCGATATAGGACCATTATGGTCCTCTTGTTATTCCTGTGTATTATCTGTCTGAGATTCTAATATGGAAAAGAAAAGATTAAATGAAATTGAAAGTCTGTATTTAACTTCATGTGTGATTATAATAGAACATTAAATTTTGAACTTGAACATTATTGACAATGACTGAGAATTTGAAATGCAGTGTCACAACTTGCATATACTTTGATTTACCTCCAAAGTGATTCTTCCTAAGAAATGCTCATCAATTTTGTCAGTTAAATTACTAAAATTTTGCAGTATTGGTGGCTTTATGTGTGTTTCTTGGTATTTATCGTACTATATGATTATGAAATAAGCACAACTGATAGGCTATTACAATGGACCACACGATAACATTGAGATGATAAACGAAAAAATTTGTAACTGCAGCTTGTTTTAAGCTGCAGTTACAAGGTTTATGTTGAAAAGCATTGATATCATAAATTCGTTGAAAACATCAGACAACCATAATCTGGTTGAAATAAATGTCAGAAAAGATAAATACAATGTTTACAAAACACTGATGCCCTATTTTGTTCAAATTGACCTAGTTAAATCCATAAAATGGGCCATTGAAAACTTAAGATACTGTGAAGTTTGTGTTCAAACAATTTTGTCTGTCTCGAAAATCTTGCGCAATGTTTTATAAAACATCAATTTACTGGCTTTGTAACCCAAAAACTAAATTCTCATCTCTTTTGGTTGCAGATTTTGTCTTTCAACCCTTTCCTAAACAAGACCTTGATTTGACGTCACTTAATTCGCAGATATAATCCGCATTTTCTCCTTTTTCCTCAACAAGTTTGATACTAATATCATATTGTTCACAAATTATATCTTTATCAAAATACATTTTCTTTTCTTCAGTAGCATTAAAACTACCCTAAAATTTTGCATTTGATGAGAGAATTTAACCCATTCCCACAAAGTGACTCCTTTTTAAAGGCTTTGGAAAACATTGTGAAAAATGAAGAAATTGCTTTTGGAAAGCAATTTCTTCATTTATCACAATGTTTTCTATCCAGAAAGACAAAAACATTGATTTACTTGAAATTTTCGTCTGCAACATTTACTCCGAATTTGGACCAGTCTAAAATTTTCCATTTGGTAATGGGTTGAAAAAGCCAAGGGATAATGTGGTTTATTTATATACATGTCTGAGGGACAGAACTTCAAAAGTAATGATGATCACTGAAGACCTGTGATAGGGATCGCTATAATGTTTGTTACTTTCCAAAACGCCATAACTGCAGCTTGAATATGCTGTAGTTACGGCATTATTGAAAGTGACCCTGCAATAGTGTCGAAATTGGTTTTGGATGGTTAAAGATCAATTTTTGTAAAGAAATGATAATCCTGTAAAGTACACCAAACATCAATTTGTAGTTTAAAAAGATGAAATAGATTATTTGGATAGCAGGACAACAGTTTGCAACTCAAATTACCGCTTAACACTTGAACCCTATCCCCCAAAGAATGACCAAATTTTAACCCCCCCTGCATCGATAGATATTTCCCATGGCTGTCTATTCGTAACCAAGAAGACACAGGCAGCAGCCATATTACAGGTTGTGGCACATCAGACTCACTAAAAAATATGAGGTCTTGGGTTTTAAAGTCCTGTCATGACAAGCATCCTTTCTGACATATTCTCCCACCAATGGTTTGATAATAGTAAACCTTGGTGGGCAAGCAGCTGGAGGCTCAGAAAGGATGTTGTACGTGGTATAGTGCTGGTGACAGAATCGACAAGAATTCATGGTTATGTCCAAACATCTGCCACGATAAGACCATAGCAGTTTAACCCTTTCCCAAACGGCAAAATTTTAAGGTGATCCACTTCAAAAAGTGCCTCAAATGACAAAATGTAAGTTATTAAAGATAGAATTTGTGTAAAATATGGCATGGAAAATATTGAGACAGAAGGAGAAACTGCTGGTTATCAGCAGTTTCTTCTTTTGTTTCAATGTTTTCTCAAGCCTTTTCTATTAGGGACGTCAAAACCAGGTCTTGTTTGGGAAAGGGCTGTTAAAAGAGGCATTAAAGCCTATTTTGATCAGTCCTCTTGACAAGACTGTTGTGCAATGTTGTTGGTTGTTGTGAAGGTCAAATGTCAAGGTCACATTTTGTGAAAAATGTACTTTTCAGGGCTGTTATTGTTTTGCAACGTCACAAACACATCTTGTTTAACTCCATAACAAATGTTTGTAGAAAACAAAATCAAAATGTTAAAAACCATGCAGCATTAAAAAGTTTCTTTGATTATTAATCTTTCTATTCCTTAACCCTTTCACTGCCATAGGCGACTTTTGTCGACGAGGGGTTTCTGCCATAGGCGACTTTTGTCGACAAATTTATGGGGACGAGTACCAACAACATAAAAAAAAAATAATTTTTTATTTCATAAATTACCTTTAAATTTTGGTCACATATAGGTGCTTCATTTGTCTGTATGTGCTGAAAATTTGAAAGGAATCCATCAAATGAGTCAAAAGTTATGCATGTTTTTGTGAACAGGGTATCGAAATTTCTTCGAATTAATTCAGCGGTTAGAAACACGTTTTTAAAAAATATTTGGCAGTGAAAGGGTTAAATCTTATCAAAAGAGTATGAAATTGGTAAATCATATTTATTGTGTCCTCTGCAACCTTCTTTAATAAATTTGGACCTGTCTAAAGTTGTCGTCAAGTAAAGCGATAAACAAACTAGTTTTGAACATACAGACTGTTTTGAGGGCGGTTTATTTTCCGATTTAATGAAATGCTCTGATAGTAAATTATAGGGTTACTGTAGAAACTATTCAATTTAATTGAAAAAAGTGGCCCAATAAACCATTGTAATGATGACAAAGTAAAATCAGCATTTTAAGCCCCGAAGGGGTTGAACGAGCTGTTGGAGACAGAGTCATTGCCCCTTTCCCAAACAAGACCGGCTTTTGATGTCAGTGAAGGATTAAAGAGGGTCAGAAAACATTGAAGGAAAAGAAGAAAATGCTGATAATCAGCATTTTCTCCTTTTCCTTCAATATTTTCTGTGCTATTATTTATGTACACAAAGTCTCTAGTTTAATTTACACCCATTTTGTCCTTTGCAGCACTCCATCATATTGGAACAGTCTAAATTTTGTCGTCTGGTAATGGATTATAATGGCCCCTTCTTCGTTTTAGAGCCCTGGCCACAGTGCAGTTGATTGCTTGTTGCCTTCTTTTAAAATCATTATATATGGTCCCTGGTTCAATCCTTGGTTTATATAATGCAGAGTATTCTATCTGGCATTTGAACAGTTATTTTTGTGGAAAATTAAGAAACTGCTTGTTGCAATCAACTTCTTCATTTTCCACATTTTTTCCCAAAACTTTTATCTTGTAGAGCATCTGAGAAGGTGTCACTGTATGAAGAATTTAGCCTCTATTCTTTTTCTTACTTTTTCATTAAGAATGGGCTGTATTCTTCTAATCTAATTAGTTGGTAGTAATGTATTATTGAAATAAAAACCCCATTAAAATGGGAGTAAAATCACCTTCCACACTCATAAAAGGTCATTATGGGTGAATTATAAGTGGTTAAAACCCTACTAGAATGACTTCCATTTATTAGTTTGTTTACTAAATGGCCCCCTATTTACATGCTTGATAGAGGTCTAATCTATTGTAGTAGAAAAAGGGGGTTTTGTCTGAAAAATTTTGTACCATTTGTATAAATTAACATTGTTGTCACTGATGTAGGGGCTCAAATAAAGACAGTTATCAAATAATAAGATTTAACTCTTTCGCTGCCAAATTCCCTGGAATTTATTGTCCCATTTCCAGCGCCAAATTTTGGAAACTACATAACAGGGCTTATCAGTTTATGAAATAGTAAAAAATCAGTGTTTAACCCTTTCCCAAACAACATAATTTTGGGCTGTTCCAGTCTGAAAGGTGTTGCAGATGACAATTTTGAAGTCAATAAAGAAAGGATTGGTGTACAATAAAGCACAGAAAATATTGAGACAAAAGGAGAAACTGCTGGTTATCAGCAGTTTCTTCTTTTGTTTCAATGTTTTCCCAAGCCTTTTCTATTAGGGACGTCAAAACCAGGTCTTGTTTGGGAAAGGGTTAATAATATTAGGCTGAAACTTTCAGGAATCTTTGCATATAAACTGTTTTGTCTAATAGTATATACTTTTTATCAGGCAGTTTGATCAGATGACCTTGACCTTCACCTTGAATGACCCTATTAAGCTATTGTTTGAAAGTCGCCAATCGGCAACATTGGCAGTCTCCTGTGGGTCGCTTATTTGCGACATTTGCAGTCTCCTGTACTGGGTCGCTTATCGGCGACATTGGCAGTCTCCTGTGGGTCGCTTAT
>OY804593.1:46945058-47204710 GCA_963680895.1 Fragum sueziense
GCTCCTATCACACTGAAAATCGAACTCATCCAAGATCTTATAGTTACCAACATTGTGGCAAAGTTTTGTCTTGATTGGTCAATATTTTTAGATGCTAGAGTGGTAACAAAGTCAAAACTAGCCATTTTTGAAGTTCAAGGGGACATAATTCCTGACTTCCTGGTCCAATCTGACTAAAAATCGAACTTATCCGAGAACCTATGGTCATACATATTTTGACTAAGTTTGATTAAGATTGGTTAATATTTGTAGATACTAGAGTGGTAACAAAGTCAAAACTAGCAATTTTTGACGTTCAAGGGCACATAACTCTGGACTTCCTAATCAGATCTGACTCAAAATCAAACTCATCCGAGAACCTATGGTCAAACATGTTTTGACCAAGTTTGGTTAAGATTGGTCAATATTTGTAGATACTAGAGTGGTAACAAAGACAAAACTAGCCATTTTTGATGTTCAAGGGCACATAACTCTGGACTTCCTGGTCCGATCTGACTCAAAATCGAACTCATCCGAGAACTTAGGGTCATACATGTATTGACCAAGTTTGGTCAAGATTGGTCAATATTTGTGGATGCTAGAGTGGTAACAATAAATTGTGGACAGACGGACGACGGACAAAAAGCGACCACAATAGCTCACCTTGAGCACTTCGTGCTCAGGTGAGCTAATAATCACTTAAAATCACTTATTTTCAACACTTACTCAGTATTTCTATCTTTGTCTCAATATTTATTGCACTGCATGATATGCAGAACTTTTTTTTAGCAACTTCCGTTCTGTAATCTACCAAAGCTTTAAAACAGGAGTTGTCTATCTAACATTGTGTCATTTCGGTTTGAGTTTATTGGGGTTTTACGCCGTTTTCAACTACCAGGGTCATATCGCGACGGCTGGAGCACCTACCCATGGATTCCTGTTGTTTCTCAAACCAGTACTACCACAACACCCTTACCGAGCCTCCAGCTGCTAACCCACTTAGGTTAACGATTTTGTCATTTCGGAAAGGATCAACTCTTTCCCAAACAAGACCTGGTTTTGACATCCCCACAGAATTGGCGTGGGAAAACATTGAGAACAAGAGCTGTCACTGTAAGATGACAATGCCCCCGACACCGCTTTGATTTTAAATTATGGCCAATCTATGTTCAAGGTCAAGGTCATCCAGGGGTCAAGGTCACCAAAGTATGTGCCTACAGAAAGGTAATGTACCAAGGAATGTTGTGGTAAAGTATGAAGCGAATATGTTAAGTAATAAGGAAGTTATGGCCAATGTTAAAGTTTTTGGACGGAATGACGGACGGACGGACGGACGGACAGACAGACGGACAGACGGACGGACGGACGGACGGACAAGTCAAATTTATGATGCCTCCCTATCGGGGGCATAAAAAGAAAATGCATTTTCATCTTTTGTCTCAAGCCCAGCCCGGAGAGCTCAGTCGGTTACGTCGGAGTCTGTCAATCAAGGGGTCTACAGTTCGAACCCTGGCTCGGCCAGTATCCATTCTGACATTTGACAAGTCATTTGTCTCTCACCAATGGGTGTGAATCATCTATATGAGAGAGCAGCTGGAGGCTCCGTTTGGATATTGTGGTTGTACTGGTGGGAGAAATACCAGGAACCCTTGTTAGGTGCTCCAGCCACTGCGATATGACCATAGAAGTTGAAAACGGCGTAAAACCCCAATAAAGTCAAAGTCTTTTGTCTCAAAATTTTCTGTGCTACATTGTACACAAATTTTATCTTTTCACCATCCGTTATTGTCATAACAGCTTTCAAATTGGAATACACCAATTTTCTGCTGTTTTGGAAAGGGTTCACCCATTACTGCACAGTGACGCCTTTTGACTCCCTCACAAGAATAGGCTTGGGAAAACAATGTGGAAAATGAAGAAATTGCTTGTGACAAGCAATTTCTTCATTTCCCACCATGTTTTCTAAACAAAAGCAACAAAAATGTAAAATTCCATGCACATGAAGTTTTCGTCTGCAACATCTTTGAATTTGAAACGGTCCAAAATTTTGTCCTCTTGTAATGGGTTAAATAGGAATAATTATGACTTACCTCATTCGCTAGTTTAGCCACATCAGGTGCTCTGTGTTCTGACAAAGACTTGTTTAAAAATTTCAATGCATTTTCTTCATCTCCCTTCTTCTGGTATGCTTTACCAGCTCTTGCTAATGCTCTGGAAGAAACAAAAGAGATTTTTCAATAGATAACTTAGACAAGTTTAAACATTTTGCTTTTTCAAAAAGCTTATATCATGGCTTAGTAATGGAAACGTAGATAGAGAGATGATTTGTTTTATTAAAATATATAGCTGTCATATCAGCAAAAATGTCTATGGGATCTTTAAATAACTAATTCTTTTAAAAATTTTCAATCTAAATGTAATTTCAATCAAGAACTGAGTAGAATAACATCTTAAAAAGAAAAACTGGTATCTTATACAGAATCTTGCTATCTGTAACTACCATTTTATAATACAAAGCAGGGTTTCTAATAACCCCCAAATTTTGGGGTTTCTTTAACCCAAACATTGAATCTTGCACCCACAATTATGGCAAGCATGTGTCTTATATAGGGGTCACAAGCAAGCTGTAAAATCATGATTTTTAACGCCAGATTTGAAAATCGTTGGAAACCCTGCAAAATATTGAAGACCGTTGATGTTCACTTACTTTGCTATGATTGTAAAATTGGCCCGGTTTTCTCTCCCCACATCAACAGCTTTATTACACGTCTCTATACAAGTATCATATTCACCTTTCTCAAAATATACAGCTGCAATTAAACAAGCGAATAAATTTTTTGAAGTCATCTAATGGAGAAATGATTTTTCAAGACTGCCAACACTTAATCAAAAACATATCCTATTCCAAACTCATTTAGAATCAAGTTGTCTTTAACCCTTCACCAAACGACAAAATTCAGGATATTGATTTAACGGAGTTTCATGTCCCACTCAATTGCTAAGGTCATATGAAAACAGGACACTTGTTTAAAGTCTCATCCGAAAGACTAGAGAGACGGGGGGATCGAACCAGCGACCCCCGTGTTACAAGTCCAGTGCATTACCACTGCACCAAATCTGCCCCTGACAAAATTTAGGACTGGTCCAAATTGAAAGCAGTTGCAGGCAGACATATTTTGTAACTATGGTACAGCATTACTTTCATTGTTACATGTAAACTAACAAAATAAAATGTGGGCATCTTGTAAGGATAGTGTAGCCTGGCTCCTAGGCCGTGAGAATGAATAGGCCAGTATATAAATTTACAGAGGTACTTCACTCCTGCTGGAAAAAATCATTTACTCAAATTACTGCCCTTCTCGTTATAATCTCACAGATCCACATTCACAGAGAGTATGGCAGTGGGGTAAATTAGATGTACATTACTTACATATATATTTCATTAAAAATCAGATCAGTCAGACTGGAGCCAGTCTAAGGATTATGCTGCAACATGTCAATGTTCATAAGTTAATTGATTGATTGGGGTTTAATGCCTCTTTCAACTGTTTTGGTCATAGTTATTGCGGAGGCTAGAGCACCCCATGGATCCTGTCGTTTCTCATACCTGTACTACCACAACATCCATACCAAGCCTGAAGCTGCTGACAAACATTGGTTTGCTGAAACCCTAAGACCTCATTAGTGAGCGTATGATGTACTACCAACACAACTGCACTATGGTTTCGGCTTTAAATCTTCATAGGACTTTCTCTTTAATTTGAGACAAAATTGAAGACATGTGTTTAAGGCAACCCTAGCATTTAGTCCTCTGCCATGTTGAATACTAGACCAGAGCTACAGATAATTGGGGTTGAAGACATTCTAACTTAGTTATTTCAATTCCAAACCCTATGTTGTGAGTACTCATTTGAATCGTCTCGTGGAGACGATTCCAATGAGTACCCACAAAATAGGGTTTCATGAACAATGGATTGTATGGAGTTTTACGTACCACTCAACAGCTAAGGTCATATGGAGACGGGACCTCCGTTTAAAGTCTCATCCGAAAGACCGGAGAAGCGGGGGGTCGAACCAGCGATCCCTGTGTTTCAAGTCCAGCGCGTTACCACTGCACCATATCCGCCCCTGTTTCATGAACAATAAAAGAAATATCGCATCTCTTGCTTTGCTCTTCTGACTTACCGGCTTTGTTATTAAGGTAGGTCATATCTGCCGGGTCTAGGGAAATAGCCTCATCATAGTGTTTGAGAGCTTCATCAAAGTTTTTACTTTTGTATGCAGCATTTCCCTTCTCTTTAGCTGCTTTAGCCTGAAATAGTGTATAACAATTGTTAGCTTCATGTAAACTATGGGTGTTCATTTATTATTGTATTTTGTGATTTACCCCATAACCAGACAGCAAAATGTTAGACTGGTTTTTAATTTAAAAGATATTGCAGATGACAATTTCAGATGAAAAAAAATTCTACAATTCTTTTATCCTTAAGTTTTTGGGTAGAAAATATTGTGGGAAATGAAGAAATTGCTTTTCACAAGCAATTTCTCCATTTTCCACAATGTTTTCCTTTATCTTGTGAGGCATAAAAAAGCGTCAATGTGTTGAAATGGGTTGAGTATAAACTATAGACAAACGAAATGAACTAAAGCTAACACAACATGCGCAAATGTCTATGAGAAAATGAAAAGTCTAATTCTACTTAAAGTAATGAATGTTTCTACATAATTTCATAATTAACAAGCATTCTGAAGTATTGCAAAACAATACCAAGTCCCCTACCGGCTTTATATATGTGTTTAGAAGAAGAAGCCCAAAAAATTTCAAAGTCCAGTTGCTGGCATCCGTATCTTCCTCAAAAATACTGGACCGGAACGAAACTCAACCTTGTTCTGTAACTTATCAATGCGGGTCTACGTACCAAAAATCAGCTCAATAGCTGCAAGCATTAAGAAAAAAAGTCTGGAAAACTGTGATTTCCCAGAAATTTTCTAAGTCCAGCATATGTATCTTCCCAAAAAATCACTGGAGCAGAACGAAACTCAAACTCGTTCTGTATCTCATCAATATGTGTTCATATACCGAAAATCAGCTCAATACCTGCAAGCGTTTAGAAAAAAAGTCTGGAAAACTGTAATTTCCCAGTAATTTTCTAAGTCCAGCATCCATATCTTCCTCAAAAATCACTGGACCGGAACGAAACTCAAACTTGTTCTGTAACTCACCAATGCAGGTCTACATACCAAAAATCAGCTCAATAGCTACAAGCATTAAGAAAAAAGTCTGGAAAGATGTGATTTCCCAGAAATTTTCTAAGTCCAGCATCCATATCTTCCCCAAAAATCACTGGACCGGAACGAAACTAAAACTTGTTCTGTAACTCATCAATGCGGGTCTACATACCAAAAATCAGCTCAATAGCTGCCAGCATGAAGAAAAAAAGTCTGGAAAACTGTAATTTCCCAGTAATTTTCTAAGTCCAGCATCCATATCTTCCCCAAAAATCACTGGACCGGATCGAAACTCAAACTTGTTCTGTAACTCATCAATGCGGGTCTACATACCAAAATTCAGCTCAATAGCTGCCAGCATTAAGAAAAAAAGTCTGGAAAACTGTAATTTCCCAGTAATTTTCTAAGTCCAGCATCCAAATCTTCCTCAAAAATCACTGGACCGGAACGAAACTTAAACTTGTTCTGTAACTCATCAATGCGGGTCTACATACCAAAAATCAGCTCAATAGCTATCCCCGTTTAGAAAAAAAGTCCGGAAAACTAATTCACCGGACTGACGGACGGACAGACGGACGGACGGACGGACGGACAGACAGACTGACTGACGGACAGAGTGCAAACCTAAAGTCCCCTTCGGCTTCGCCGGTAGGGGACTAATTAAGGATATGATAAAGAATGATGTGTGATTGTTTGATTTGTATTTTGTGGTAGCTAATATATGAGCGTACAATTCTAACAATGACCCCAACTTAAAATCCATGCTATCTAAGAGACATTTGAAATCCATTAACCCTTTCCAAAACAAGACAGGGTTTAGACATCTCTAGTAGAAATGGTTTAGGAAAACATGAGTGAAAAGAAGATATTTCTTACAATCAACTACTTCTCCTTTTCATCCATTGTTTTCCTTTCTGTAACAAGCATATTTCTTTCTTTTACCATCAATTTGATCTATTTTGTCAAGTTCAATTCAAATTGGATCAGTCTAAAATTTTGTTGTATGGGAAAGGGTTAAGTTCACCTTGCTATCATTTTCTTTTGAGGGTGGTTTTGTTTTTGTGTCTGACTTTTGAGTGTTTGAATCACTAGAATTTGAGGAGGGCTCTGGTTTTGAAGGAGTTTCCGTTTTTTGTTCAGGTTTATTTGAACTATTTTGACTAGTGGGTGTTTCGTCGTCGGTTTTTTGCGTTGGTTCAGATTGTCCATTCGGAAGGTCTTCGTCGCCCATATGGAAAAAGTCTACTCCAAGTAAAACACCAAGGCACTTGAACATACGTTGATCACTTATGTTGCTGAAAGAAATGATAATAGAAAAGTGAAATATTATTTTATGCATATATAGCAACCACTTAAACAATTACAAGGTATTTTTGACACTCTCATTAATTTGATTCTTTTAAAACTGTCTGCTGATTTATAAATAATAAATAAATAAATAATGTGATAATTTTAACATAGCTGGTGATACAAATCATGCATTTTCATATAATAAATCTAAGAATATTACATATGGATTAATTGGAGTTTTATGTCCGACTCAACAACTAAGGTCATATGGAGACCGGACCTCAATTTAAAGTCTCATCAGAAAGATTGGAGAGGCAGCAGAAAGACAAATTAAAAGATTGACATGGTATGTATCTAGCATCCCTTGTAACGCCATTTTATTTAGAATACCACACTACATACCTCATGGCCATTGGGTTCATCTGAGCTAGTTTAAGTTGTGTCATAAACATTGGGTCATCTAGATATTTCCTGGTTTCTGGATTTGCCCTCAGCTTCTCGATAGCGTCTGGTCGGGCAAACGGGTTGTTTATCTCCTGACTACCAAATGGACCTAATACAAAAATTTGAAATGTTAAAATTGCATTGTCACGATCATGACACAAGCAAATTCTTCATTCTCCACAATGCTTTCCAAAACCTTTCTCTTATGGGGTGTGAAATAGCATCATTATATGCAAATGGGTTAAAATCAATGAATGAGAATGTTTCTTAATTCCAATAAGTACTTTTCTTACCTTTTAATTTAGAGTCTGCTTCTTCTGATCCTTTCTTGCAGGTCTCATTGTTGGGATCTATTTTCAAGCCTTCATCATAAGCTATTTTGGCTTCTTCGTATCTGTTGAGAAAACTCAGAGCTGTGGCCTTTCTTATCCAACCCTGCATGGAAAAAACAAAACATTGTTTGAAAAACTTACCTTATTTTAAGTACTTCGGTCAGGTCTAATCTATTGATCCACACATGCTAGATTGTATCATATTATTTCATATTCGGATATAAATTAACTGAAAGAAAATTAGATTTTATTCAACAAGGCTTCAAGGTGGGAATACCAGTTATATCTAGCCTAATATATAATGTTAACCCTTTCTGAAACTTGACCGTAAAATTTTTTAGGGTTGTCCAATTTAAAAGCTGCTATAGAGGAGGAATTGATGCTAATAAAGTTTGTTTACTGGGGTTTTACGCCGTTTTCAACTGCTATGGTCATATTGCGGCGACTGGAGCACCTAACCATGGATTACTGTTGTTTCTCATACCAGTTCTACCACAACGACCTTACCGAGCCTCCAGCTGCTTGCCCACATAGGTTCATGATATCAAACCATTGATGGGTGACATTTTTTTCAGAAAGGATATTTGCCGCCGCCAGGTATTGAACTCGGGACCTCTCGAATGAGAGGTAGATGCGCTATCAATAGCACCATGGCCGGGTCCTGATGCTAATAAAGATTTGTCTATCTTTTTCTAATCTCTTTCTATCTACAAGCGCCAAAAGAGATTGTTTGGAAAAGAGAGATAGAGAATTTTTTGTCTTCATGTATTAACCATATTCTTACCTTGATCCATGTATGTTTTGTCTCAATACATTTTTCTGCATCATCCAATGCTTCATCATATTTCTCGAGCTTGCAGTAGGCTGCTGAACGATTGCTGTAGTAGACTGCATCCTGATTGAGTTCTAAAGCCTTGGTGTAGAGCTCCACTGCATCCTGTAGGCGGTCCTCCCTCAGAGCAACATTCCCATCTTCTTTGTATTTCTCAGCCTGAATTTCAGTTAGCTCTAGCAAAACTGGTTCACTTCGAACAAGTTAAAATTGCGCAATCTTTTAACTTCCCTGATCAACCATATTATCTAAAGAAACTCCTTCAATCCTACCCAGAGCCCTCGATCATTACTGTGATCAGTGTGGCAGAAAAACAGATAAGAAGGGCTAATGACATTTCAAAATTCAATAACCCTAGGTTTACCGTTGTAGTCTCATGGAGACCATTCAAATGAGTACCCACATTGACAACATACTGGCAGGCGACCAATTCTCGCCGCATACCAGTTCTCGCCAACAATACTGTATCACAGTAAAGAGTCTAAAGATGTGATGTTATTTAATATGATTTATTTTCGGAAAAAAAGAAATTGATGTCAATAATTTAACTGGTTTGTGAGGAATCAGGAATACTCTTTTTCAGTTTTTACAGTGCATTCGGTTAGTTGGCGAGAACTGGTATGTGGCAAGAAGTGACGAGAACTGGTCACCAGCCAGTAGTATTTGGATTTTTGCTTGTATAACATATTAAGAAAGAATTAACCCCTTCTTATCTGTTGCTCTGGTGTTAAATGTCAACTATAAACCAATGCACCGTTCCGCTGAAGAATAATCCCCTAGTGATTGTTGCTATGCTTCACATAACAACATCCAATATGGCCGCCGCGGATGCTGAAGCGAACGATTGTTTATCTTCTATTTCGGAGAATATTTCTATATTTTATCTACCTGACTACAAAAAACATGCCGATCGAATTCTAAAAACAGGACAGAATTACTACAATCAAGGTTATATTCATAACATCAAGATTAATCCGGGAAATCCAGGCGTGAAAGTGTCGCTAGATCCTGGCTGCAGGTCGAAGCTCAAAATGAAAGTATGCATCCTTTCCCAGTGAAATGAGGAATGGGGAGAGTGTACAGTCACGTTGTACTTGTTAAGGGTATGTTCAAAAATAATGAAGCAAGAAATTATTTTTTTGATTAATTTTAGATGCTAAAATAGGACAAAATCTTTGTTTGCATCATGAAAGAAAATGGTTCAAATTTGGTAAATTACTAGGGCCGTGATGATAAGTGCAAACATAAATTCACAAATAAGGCTTTGCTTTAAACTTTTAGTTAAATTTTGTGAAAAAAATGACAGTATTTGGTACCTCATTGGAACCAAATAAATCATTCAATCAGTGTTTTTTCACTATTTCAAATAAAAATAGGTAATATTCAAAGCTTGCAATGCCAAAAAACATTGCGTAGCTATAAACAAAATTGAAAAATTAAGATTTTTAACTTTTTATACCTACTTTTTTTAAATGTGTACCTCTAAAAGTTTTGTTTATGTTTGTCTGGAGTGGAGAAGGATTAAAAAACTCAATGTTTACTAGAATTTATGATATTCCTAAAAGAAAGACAATGTATGTCAAAAGTTGCTTCAGATATTGCTTGTTAAAAATGGTGCATAATGTGGATATATTTCGTACACTTGGGACAATTGATCAAGATAAGAACAATGACACATACACAAGCAACTATAACACACAAAATTAATATTATTTATACTTGGCATCATACTTGGCATTAAAAAGCCATGTTCCCATTTTCAAATTATGGCCCTAGCACTTGTTCTAGGAAATCTTATAATTTATAACAAGAGCATCATGTTTTTTGAAATTTCAAAAATGTATTCATCTTTCACTAAAGCTGCAAACAGCAAATAAGTGTAAATTTTAAAGTATTTACTCATCTTTATCCTTTCAATGCTAAAACAATTAAACATGAGGAAATTTTAAAGTATTTTTCAGAATAATAAGCCATGTTTGTACACTTTGGACATTTATGTATGGAAAGGCATAAAACACCCAATTTACAAATAAACATATTATCCTTTTGTGAATAAAAAATATCTCTAAAAATAATACTGATAGACTCACATATACATGAAAATGATGGAATAGTGCTTTTTAATTCACTTTTGAAACATCAGGATGTTTGAATCATATCATACAAATATCGACAAAAACAAATGTACAGATCATTCATGAAAAAATTGCCTGACTGACTAATGAGCACCTTTGCTTAAAATCTGCTCCTTACTAAATAGCACTAACTGTACTATCCCTCTTTTCTTTTTTTCTGACCCTTCTAAACCTCTTCTCTTGCTGTGCAGCCTAGATTGTGTTCAGTGTGGTGGGAAACCCATACTACAGGCTCTCTCTCAAATATCACATGACCAAGACTAAATTTCACATTTTTTCACAACCCCCTGTTTCTTTGACGTCACCTAAAACTCTTTTGTCCCTTAATAAGATATTCAATCAGCATCCATCAATAGATTTGAGTTTAAGCTATTTAACAGGAACTTGCATACAGTTCTTAAAGTAAATTCAAAGCCACAATTCTATGTACGCTTAAGCAAAAGGTGTATTGACCAATTACATGTCAATGTTCACAACAAAGGAGGTACATCTCTTAATTGATTCCTCTGAGCTTGATTCTTTGCCCTGGAAAAGTTCTGATTGTTTGACAATCACAACAATGACTGTCATGGACTTGCAGATACATGTACTATAATGTTTGTCAAATTGATCATGGAATGCTATGTTAACTTGCTAAGACCCCTTTGGAGTGTAGAGCGGTACACATATCTTTCATATTTTGCTTTTAAACATAGATTGTTTTAATAACAAGTTAGAACTGCTCATGTTAGACTATTCTTACAAGTATCCACAATCTGCTAAAACAAAAATATTGTTATTATTTTATGACTGAAAATTTCATTTTTCCAACTAAATAAATTCCACTTATACTTACATAGGTATGTTTTTTTTTAATGTGAATAGGGTTTGAAAACATCTACATATTTCATTCTAAACAAAGATTGTGGTTCTATAAAACCAAACTGTAATAGCAGCTCTTAAATGTAAAATTTTTCTTAAATAATGATAATATCAATTGTTTTCACGGAAATTTGCAATTTTTGGAGCTAAAAAAGAAAATGCAATGACAAGTTTTTGTAACGATGCCAAATACTGATGTTTTTGCCCCAAGTGTACAACAGTTAATAACCTTTATCAGTATCATATAAATGCAAAATAGTTATATATTCTGTTGTAAAATTGATATAATTTGAAGGAGAGAATGTTGTTTTCTTTTATGGACACATTTTTTAGTCAAATATTGTTAATTTAAGATACTTCTGATTTATTTTTCCTCTTACCTGAAATATCAGTACAAGATGTTTCAGCGATACAAATTATCAAGCAACCAGAAATGACAAATTCACTGTTTGATGTGTTATTTTGTTCATTTCTGTAAATTAGTTGAAAAATGTGTGCCTGAAGCTAATGTATTAAGAAATTAGAAGCTATCAATCAAATGTGACAAAATTCCGTACACTTGGGACAACACAAGATAACATCTTGGACAAAAAGTACAGGCCACTATGGCAAAAGGGTTTATTACAACTTGTTCTGGGTGACCATATTGTGAATTTAAAAGTGTAAAACTTTAAATATATCATTCATTGAAAAAAATATCTGAAATTTAAAGCAAAATGTACACTTGGGACAAATTCCGAGTGCATTAGGTATATACCTTATATTTATTGACTGTTTCAGATTATTACACTAAAACTTGGAAAACCTTGAAGAATAAACATGTGTCTGCTGAAATGTGCAAGTTATTCTTGTACATATTCAATCACATTGTATAACTGCACCTTTATTTGTAAACAATGACAAAAATTATGACATGAAAATGGCAAGCACCTCAATGCTTTGAACCTGTATAACAAGAACACAAAATGTCGACAAACTTGGAAATTCCATTTTTCTGAACCTTAATATATCTGCCTACTTGATAAACAATGATAATTTAGTGAAATCCTTCACCTTAAAATATAGTGAAGGGTTGAAATTAAGGCTTAAGTTAAAATGTCACGCAAAAACCGTACACTTGGGACATTTTTGGGGTGTTTTTTCAGAATATCTTTTTACCTAAGTGAGATATCATAACGAAACTTTGCACTCAGGTTTGCCCCATGGAAACACATCTTTTAGACCTAAAAGCAATTCTATAAAACCTCATGCTGAAGAAATATATGGATGTTTTACTTTTGCTTCATTATTTTTGAACATACCCTTAAGTATGGTAAGTGATTTGCATTTTAAATCTCAGAACTATAGAGAATTTGTACAACTAAGCAGTTTTAACCAAGTCTTTCCAACGCCAATGATAAAGTGAAAGTGAAAGTAGGTTTCAATGAACCTTCCTTCCATCCAAGCCAATGTAGTAAATTGTCAATATTTTCTGTGTTTTATTCTACGAGATGTAAAGAAGATGAAGATCATATTTCACAAAAGAGGCTGATCTTTGTTTGTACTTATTCCCAAATGAGATTAATCAGTTTTTTACCCCTTTCCCAAACAATTCCTAGCTTGCATGAGTAGTATGTAGGATGTTATTTTTTCTTTCCATTTGGGTATCAACCCTTTGCTACTTTTGTAATTATTCCCCATTGTTAATGAGAAAACAAGTTAAAACATAGAAAATCCCTTGCCTACTTTGTCTTTGGTCCCAAAAAATCGACATCAGAGGTGTGTTCTTTAGAGCGAGATTTCTTGAGATATCTTGAGATTTCTTAAGATGTTTTAGGATAAAGCGTTCTTCTGAGAAAGATTTTTAAGACAATCACTGGGAGCCGCCATTGCTCTATACTTCTTTCAGAACGCCTTGGTAAATTCTGTAGAACCTATAGGAGAGAGAATTGACCGAGTTGTTCCGAATGCTCCATGATTCATAAATCGCGAAGTTCCGAATGCTCAATACTTCATACAAATGACATCATGATGACATCATTTGTATGAAGTATGGAACATGCGGAGCACCTTGCTTATAATCTCGGTCTCACGAACGCTGTATCAAGAACATCTTAAGAAATCTTAAAAAAAACTCGCTCTAAAGAACGCGCCTCTGGTTCTCATCTACTAAGTCAGATCCATTTCTAGTTTTATGGACTCCCCAGAAGGTCCCTCTCAGCCGAAAGGTAACAAAATAAAACAAGCATTCTGAAGTATTGCAAAACAATACCAAGTCCCCTACCGGCTTTATATATGTGTTTAGAAAAAGATGCCCAAAAAATTTCAAAGTCCAGTTGCTGGCATCCGTATCTTCTTCAAAAATACTGGACCGGAACGAAACTCAACCTTGTTCTGTAACTTATCAATGCGGGTCTACATACCAAAAATCAGCTCAATAGCTGCAAGCATTAAGAAAAAAAGTCTGGAAAACTGTGATTTCCCAGAAATTTTCTAAGTCCAGCATCCGTATCTTCCCCAAAAATCACTGGAGCAGAACGAAACTCAAACTTGTTCTGTATCTCATCAATATGTGTTCATATACCGAAAATCAGCTCAATACCTGCAAGCGTTTAGAAAAAAAGTCTGGAAAACTGTAATTTCCCAGTAATTTTCTAAGTCCAGCATCCATATCTTCCTAAAAAATCTCTGGACCAGAACGAAACTCAAACTTGTTTTGTAACTCACCAATGCAGGTCTACATACTAAAAATCAGCTCAATAGCTGCAAGCATTAAGAAAAAAAGTCTGGAAAACTGTGATTTCCCAGAAATTTTCTAAGTCCAGCATCAATATCTTCCCCAAAAATCACTGGACCGGAACGAAACTTAAACTTGTTCTGTAACTCATCAATGCGAGTCTACATACCAAAAATCAGCTCAATAGCTGCCAGCATGAAGAAAAAAAGTCTGGAAAACTGTGATTTCCCAGAAATTTTCTAAGTCCAGCATCCATATCTTCCCCAAAAATCACTGGACCGGAACGAAACTCGAACTTGTTCTGTAACTCATCAATGTGGGTCTACATACCAAAATTCAGCTCAATAGCTGCCAGCATTAAGAAAAAAAGTCTGGAAAACTGTAATTTCCCAGTAATTTTCTAAGTCCAGCATCCATATCTTCCTCAAAAATCACTGGACCGGAACGAAACTTAAACTTGTTCTGTAACTCATCAATCCGGGTCTACATACCAAAAATCAGCTCAATAGCTATCCCCGTTTAGAAACAAAGTCCGGAAAACTAATTCACCGGACTGACGGACGGACAGACGGACGGACAGACGGACAGACTGACGGACAGAGTGCAAACCTAAAGTCCCCTTCGGCTTCGCCGGTAGGGGACTAAAAATTAGTAAACAGCTCAGCACAAAATTGTCATTTATTTCCAAATGACAAAAAGCCATGTATCTACAGATATTCTGTTCAGACAGTTTAGTAACAAATTGTGACCTCATTTATATATTCAATGAAGATATTTTTATGGATAAATGGATTTACAACACATCCACCAGTAATAACACACAAATATCTCCAATGTATCATTTACAGCGGCTTGTTTGGTTCCGTACAAATAATGTTAACAGCTCTAAATGGCTAGTCATCCGGTTACAGGTGTATCAGTTTATCTTGGCCCCTGGGCAGCTTGGCCCCCGGGGGCTAAGCTACCCGCGGGCAGCTTGGCCCCCGGGGGCCAAGCTACCCCGGGGTATCTTAGCCCCCACCCTGGGTAGCTTGGCCCCCACCTAAAATCTTTTTCCAGAGTCCCCTAAAATACAAAACAATGTCTGTAAATGTTACGCCTACTGTTAAATGAAAAGAAAAACCGAAGTTTAATGTGTTTTGGTCAAATTAATTTTTCGCCTTTTTTGGCTTAGAATAGGGGCGGGGGCCAAGCTACCCAGGCCTGGGTAGCTTGGCCCCCACCTAAAATCTTTTTCCAGAGTCCCCTAAAATACAAAACAATGTCTGTAAATGTTACGCCTACTGTTAAATGAAAAGAAAAACCGAAGTTTAATGTGTTTTGGTCAAATTAATTTTTCGCCTTTTTTGGCTTAGAATAGGGGCGGGGGCCAAGCTACCCAGGCCTGGGTAGCTTGGCCCCCACCTAAAATCTTTTTCCAGAGTCCCTCAAATTACCAAACAATGTCTGTAAATGTTACGCCTACTGTTAAATGAAAAGAAAAACCAAAGTTTAATGTGTTTTGGTCAAATTAATTTTTCGCCTTTTTTGGCGCAAAATAGGGGCGGGGGCCAAGCTACCCAGGCCTGGGTAGCTTGGCCCCCACCTAAAATCTTTTTCCAGAGTCCCTCAAATTACAAAACAATGTCTGTAAATGTTACGCCTACTGTTAAATGAAAAGAAAAACCAAAGTTTAATGTGTTTTGGTCAAATTAATTTTTCGCCTTTTTTGGCTTAGAATAGGGGCGGGGGCCAAGCTACCCAGGCCTGGGTAGCTTGGCCCCCACCTAAAATCTTTTTCCAGAGTCCCCTAAAATACAAAACAATGTCTGTAAATGTTACGCCTACTGTTAAATGAAAAGAAAAACCAAAGTTTAATGTGTTTTGGTCAAATAAATTTTTCGCCTTTTTTGGCGCAAAATGGGGGCGGGGGCCAAGCTACCCAGGCCTGGGTAGCTTGGCCCCCACCTAAAATCTTTTTCCTGAGTCCCTCAAATTACAAAACAATGTCTGTAAATGTTACGCCTACTGTTAAATGAAAAGAAAAACCAAAGTTTAATGTGTTTTGGTCAAATTAATTTTTCGCCTTTTTTGGCTTAGAATAGGGGCGGGGGCCAAGCTACCCAGGCCTGGGTAGCTTGGCCCCCACCTAAAATCTTTTTCCAGAGTCCCTCAAATTACCAAACAATGTCTGTAAATGTTACGCCTACTGTTAAATGAAAAGAAAAACCAAAGTTTAATGTGTTTTGGTCAAATTAATTTTTCGCCTTTTTTGGCGCAAAATAGGGGCGGGGGCCAAGCTACCCAGGCCTGGGTAGCTTGGCCCCCACCTAAAATCTTTTTCCAGAGTCCCTCAAATTACAAAACAATGTCTGTAAATGTTACCCCTACTGTTAAATGAAAAGAAAAACCAAAGTTTAATGTGTTTTGGTCAAATTAATTTTTCGCCTTTTTTGGCGCAAAATAGGGGCGGGGGCCAAGCTACCCAGGCCTGGGTAGCTTGGCCCCCACCTAAAATCTTTTTCCAGAGTCCCTCAAATTGGTTTTTCTTTTCATTTAACAGTAGGCGTAACATTTACAGACATTGTTTTGTATTTTGGGGGACTCTGGAAAAAGATTTTAGGTGGGGGCCAAGCTACCCAGGCCTGGGTAGCTTGGCCCCCGACCCTATTCTGCGCCAAAAAAGGCGAAAAATTAATTTGACCAAAACACATTAAACTTTGGTTTTTCTTTTCATTTAACAGTAGGCGTAACATCTACAGACATTGTTTTGTATTTTGGGGGACTCTGGAAAAAGATTTTAGGTGGGGGCCAAGCTACCCAGGCCTGGGTAGCTTGGCCCCCGCCCCTATTCTTTGCCAAAAAAGGCGAAAAATTAATTTGACCAAAACACATTAAACTTTGGTTTTTCTTTTCATTTAACAGTAGGCGTAACATTTACAGACATTGTTTTGTATTTTGGGGGACTCTGGAAAAAGATTTTAGGTGGGGGCCAAGCTACCCAGGCCTGGGTAGCTTGGCCCCCGCCCCTATTCTATGCCAATAAAGGCGAAAAATTAATTTGACCAAAACACATTAAACTTTGTTTGTTCTTTTCATTTAACAGTAGGGGTAACATTTACAGACATTGTTTTGTATTTTGGGGGACTCTGGAAAAAGATTTTAGGTGGGGGCCAAGCTACCCAGGCCTAGCTACCCAGGCCTGGGTAGCTTGGCCCCCGCCCCTATTCTGCGCCAAAAAAGGCGAAAAATTAATTTGACCAAAATACATTAAACTTTGTTTTTTTTTTTCATTTAACAGTAGGCGTAACATTTACAGACATTGTTTTGTAATTTGGGGGACTCTGGAAAAAGATTTTAGGTGGGGGCCAAGCTACCCAGGCCTGGGTAGCTTGGCCCCCACCCCTATTCTATGCCAAAAAAGGCGAAAAATTAATTTGACCAAAACACATTAAACTTTGTTTTTTCTTTTCATTTAACAGTAGGTGTAACATTTACAGACATTGTTTTGTATTTTGGGGGACTCTGGAAAAAGATTTTAGGTGGGGGCCAAGCTACCCAGGCCTGGGTAGCTTGGCCCCCGCCCCTATTCTGCGCCAAAAAAGGGGAAAAATTAATTTGACCAAAACACATTAAACTTTGGTTTTTCTTTTCATTTAACAGTAGGCGTAACATTTACAGACATTGTTTTGTAATTTGGGGGACTCTGGAAAAAGATTTTAGGTGGGGGCCAAGCTACCCAGGCCTGGGTAGCTTGGCCCCCGCCCCTATTCTATGCCAAAAAAGGCGAAAAATTAATTTGACCAAAACACATTAAACTTTGGTTTTTCTTTTCATTTAACAGTAGGCGTAACATTTACAGACATTGTTTTGTATTTTGGGGGACTCTGGAAAAAGATTTTAGGTGGGGGCCAAGCTACCCAGGGTGGGGGCCAAGCTACCCGCGGGTAGCTTAGCCCCCGGGGGCCAAGCTGCCCAGGGGGGCCAAGATAAACTGTTACCGGTTCCAGACAGATAATATAAATGACTTATAGTCTGAACCAGACAAATAGCCACTGCCTTTTAAGAATCATTTGGTGAAAAGAAGAGACTTCTTTAATTCAATAGTTTTAATTGTGAAAGCACTCTGGTCTTTCAACTTGGATCAGTTAGTTTGTTTGTTGTTTGGGAAAGGGATATGTGATTAGAATTATATGTTAAAATATTCAATCTTTATGCAATTCTAAGAGTATTTTTCAAATCTTTGTTAGTTGAGGTCAGGATTTATCTTTTTTCAATGATATTTATTGCCATTGTCATAATAACTTAGGATATTGTGACTAGCTAAATACTAATAGTATTTTTTAATAGTATAATGTGGAAAGCATTTGTATGCACAAATACCATGTATATTGAAAATTATCTTTTCAAATTACAGGTGAATCCATGCTGAAGAATTCAAGACACTCTCATGCTCACTACTCGGAAACATATTCATGGATTTCCAGTTCTTCCTGAGAATCTATTGTTTCATTGGTAAGTTGTAAACATTAATATTAATATTATCAAGTCTCTTTGTAGGAAGCAAGATATGGCCAACATAATGTTCTACATTTTGGTGTCAGTGCATAAAAGCATGAACAAAATTACAGTTGAAGGAAAAATGCTATTTGTGAGCTAGATATTAATTTAAGGTAGTACACCCCGAATATGTGACATCTGAATTGTTCGCGCGACACATTCATTACATATCCAAACTTATTCAGTCAACGTAAATTTTTAGCGGTGAACGTTCCCCCGAATGTTTACAACCTAGACCAAAAAAGTTTGGATATGTATGAATCTCATTAGGAATGTACTACCTTAATGACCTTTGATATAACCTGATTTAAATCCTTTTACCAAAATATTCTATTAAGGTAGGTGACCAAATTACCCACAAAGCTACAAAACAGTTTGTGGTGGTTTGTCAATTTATTTTGATGTTGAATGCACACACAAAACATTAAATACCATGCTCCTGACCCCAAATCATATGACTAGGATTTGAAATAACAGAAGATATTTATAATTACAAATGTATTTTTACTGTTCATCATATGCATTGCTGTGTTTGCCACATGTATCAGTTGTTTTATCATCAAAATTTAGGATTAAATGGCCCCAGTGTGTTCAAAGCAGTTCTTGTTTACAAATAAATGTACTCTGTGAGTATGTTGATTTGCAAGTATTATTCTGAAAAGGGTCAAAAGTTAGAAAGTTTAGTGACTTTTTAATGAATTAACACTCGTACTAACTTTTTTTTTCAGATTGATCTTCTATCAAAAGGAGTTGAATGAAGGTTCAACCAATTTATCAAGTAGACCAGACAGTGAAATGAAGCACATTGACTTGAATTGTTTTGTGCATTTTTATTTCAAAAAATAAAACAAGTGTATGAAAAATCAATGGTTGTGGTACTTGAATCAATGTCAAAATTATCACACAGCTTAAACCAAGGGCGGATCTAGGGATGGGGTCAGGCTGAGGGGGTCATGACCCCCCTGGAATTGGCCGAAAATTGAATTTTGACTATATAAATTTACATATTTAACACATATTAAAGCCATTATTTGGGCTTTGACCCCCCCCCCCCCCCCTGGAAAAAAATCTGGATCCGCCCTTGGTTTAAACCTATTTTGTTAATCTTTCCCTAAATAATACCTGATTCTGAATAAATGTTATTTTGAAAGGCATAGAGAGAAAAGAAGAACATGCTGATACCCAACCTGTTTTCTACTTTTCTCTGAAGGCTATTCATATTAGTAGATCTAGATCTGTTTAGATCTACATCCAACTTTCTACACTTAGTAACATACTAAGTAATTTTATGCTCCGCATCCATTTACAACTATCATTCAACTTGATTTCCACTCGGGATGAGCAGCTGGTGGCTTGGATTGGATGTTATGTTCGTACCTGTATGGAAAATGCCAGGAACATGACTTTGAGTTAACTAACTGCAGCATCGTAACAGAGAAAGTGCTTCACCTTTTCCCAAACAAGCCCCGTTTTGACGTCCCTAATAATATAAGTTTGGGAAAAATATTGAGACAAAAGAAGAAATCCACGTTGATAATCCACAATACTTCCTTTTGTCCCAATAGTTTCTATGCTGTATTTTCTATCAAAATCTAATCTGCTGTCTTCAAAGCCTTTAAATTTGCTCAATGAAAAGGGTCAAATGCGTTACAATCAAGCGTAAACAGCTCTTTCACTTTGTTTGGGGCTTGCGAAATGTAATGAACTTTGCCCCTTTTATTCGTTTTGGATACCTAAATCCATACAAAAGTTTCCCAAATCGCATTTTTGCAACAAAAAGCTAGAAATGTGTACAAATTTCGTATTTAACCGACGGCCTTAACTAGAATGTATACGTTGCTAGGTAGTGTTTTGGGAAGCGGAGCAACAAGCTTATCGGCGGTGAATAAATGACGCGCACTGATTGGATGAAACTATCAGTAGCGGAACGGTGCATGCCATGCTGAATTGAATAATGACAAGAAAGTAACATGGTAAACTAAGACAGAACAACACATTTATGTACTGCAGGCTGATCTTTGTCAATGTTGTCTGTCAACATTGTGAATTATAAAATGTGAGGTTAACAAGTAGAGTAAACAACCTTGTTATACATGTATACTACTACTCCATTGTATTGGTCTTCTTGCAAATCTTGTGACATATTGATCGTAGTTCTAGATAAGAGGTAGCTGCGATATCGTAGCCACAAACTTGATGAAGGATATTGGTTTGTGGCTACGAGTCCACCCTATTCCTTCTTGTGGAGCAAGACGAAAGAGTGGAAAACACATTTTCTTGCATAAATTTTTGAATACTGACATATCTATTCAGATGTGTATTACATAAAAAGATATTCCATGGCACAAATTCAGTTAAAAAGTATCAACAAGAATTGTTATCAATTATTTCTTCCAACGGAAAATTCAAGACTCAGTAGAATAAAATGGGTGGGTACTCCACTTCAAAATTGAATTGAACTTTAATTGAAAGTGATTTCAACATAAAACTACGCTAGATCGACAGAAAAATAGTTAACCTTTTGTCATGTAATATTCTTACTACATTCCATAGCTTTATTTTGAAGTTTGACTATGCTAAACTTGCTGTCCAGAATGAATCATTCCAGCACCTGCTCCATTGCAACGAATAGGAAGGAATTGTAACCGAAACTCAGATCCAAATTCAAAAAAGGTTTCGGTTACATTATTGCAACTAGATAAGAGGGAGTGACTGATTGTTCAAAATGCACTATTGTTCACTAAACCCTATGTTGTGAGTACTCATTTGAATCGCATTGACGAGACGATTCAAATGAGTACCCAAAACACAGGGTTTGGAATTTATGCCGCTAGTCAGATGTAGAAAACAATACACCAACTGACAGTTTTGAAGTGCGCATGCGCAAGCCGTAAAATAAAAGTACGAGTAAAATTTCTACAATCACTATAATCTCATATACGCGTAGCGCAAAATATCGCTTCAAACGGCGTATATTGCCTGAATTAAAGGAAAATACAACTGTGATTCATCAAAACAAAATACAAATTTGGAAATGTCCACCGCGGTTTTAGCTTTTAATCCGTAATTATCGAAAATATCCCAATATTTATTTCATTACTAACGCAGCCCATTTCGCACATGAAGTAAGGACGTTAGGTTACATGAAAGTTAAAAACCCGTATTTGAAATCGGTAATTGTCTTATTGTGTTCATGTTATACATGCATTTTTCCTTGTAGCCTGATTATTTCATTTCCATGCAAAAAACTAAGTCAAAATTATGTAAAACTAGGAAAACAAACCCCATCCTAATTCATATATTCAAACCCCTTCACAGAAATCGTGGATCGGCCACTAATGGGAAAGATTCGTTTGACAATGCAATGATTGATATTTGTGACATTGATTCAGCAATGCCATTCTCAGAATGTGACTAAAAAATGATACAGATATTTGTCTTTTCTAAACTTAAAATTCCTGCTTTCGGATAAAGTCTCTAGATAAACATTGAGATCCCATATGGGTCTATCGGGATACTAGAAAATACTTTGGAAATTGAATAAATAACTTGTCAAGAGCATTTCTTTCATTTCCACATTATTTTTAAACTTCTAAAGCATCTTGTGGGTCGTGAAAAAGCGTGATTATATGATCATATGGGGGTGGGTTCAAGAGTAATAAAAGTTTCCGTCCTACCTGTCCGCATATAATATTTCCAAATTATTTTTCAATCAAACACATCATCAAATACGAAAACATTTCAAAAACTAATTCATTTTAAAGTAAATGTGTAGTTAGTTGCAAATTATTAAAGATATGGTGTCGGTTTGTAATTTGCTGTGTTAATTAGATGCATCACATCTTTAGATCTGTGCGGTACCCGCTCCGTGTGATCTATTGTCGTGTGCGCTATGTGACCGTCGGGGCAATTAAAGGATTGTGGCAAACAGTTAATCCCTTTTCAAACAACATACTTGAAGTACCCTAACTATCACATGGTAAATGGAAGAATGTTATGAATCTAGAAAGAAACATATTTTCCTTTTCTTCACAATATTTTAAGAGTTTTTTTCTTTATAAAAGAAATGTTAGAATTGTTTTGAAATGTACATAAAATGTTTTTTTTTTTTTATTTCTTTTTTTTTGGGGGGGGGGGGTTAAGGGTGCAAAATCATAGATCTAAATATAACCGCATGTCTGCAACACATTTTAATATTCGGTAAAGAAATGTTACGGATAGAAAACGAATGTTTTAATGATGAATATGATCAACAAAACGGCTGTCTTCAATCCCATTTTTTCTTAATTCGCCATGTAAAACATTTCATTACGCAAAAAAGTCTAAATCTGCATCTAATCATTCACTGGTTTACCAATAATGCGCTAGAGATCTAATATTTTTTTATTATTTTAAATTTATAAAAGAAAATGTTGACTTTTTTGTGTTAGGTTTCAGACAAGAATACATTGTCACTGGATAGGCCTATTCCAGAATTTTTCTACGCCATTTTTATGATTTGTCTAAAATTATTGCAGGCCTTCCACGTGACAAGAGATCAAAGACTAAGAGGGATATATCCTTGGGATAAAGTTGAAAAGGGTTAAATAATTGACCGTGGGGCTTTCAAGAGGCCACACGTGACATAATTATCCGTGTTAAAATTGGATAAACGAAAGGTGTCTCTTTCATCACGTAACAATGGATATACAAAAAGTGAAATTAAAGTCGTTTGGATTTACTTTTTTATTCAATGGATTGAAAAAAGTAAGTATGTTTGTATCGAGATAGGAGATCATGGCTTAAAATGGAAGATAATTCTAAAGGCCCGTGAGCTGGAAACAATTTCTCCTTTTCTCGTAAATATTTTGCGTGTCATAATAATAAATATTCTATTCACGAAGTCAGCAGTTTCGTTCATCGTACGACATCAAACAAATGATTTTGTGAAATTATAATGCCAGATAAATAGAGAAAATGCATAATTTATCACGGTTGGTTCACTCGCACTTCTAAGGGCCCGTTAGCTGGACACAATTTCTCCTTTTCTCGTAATTATTTTGCGTGTCATAATAATAAATATTCTATTCACGAAGTCAGCAGTTTCGTTCATCGTACAACATCAAACAAATGATTTTGTGAAATTATAATGCCAGATAAATAGAGAAAATGCATAATTTATCACGGTTGGTTCACTGGCACTTCTAAGGGCCCGTTAGCTGGACACAATTTCTCCTTTTCTCGTAATTATTTTGCGTGTCATAATGTTTCATGCACTAAATCAGCTTTTCCGTTCATCATACAACAACAAAAAATTGATTGTATAAAAATATTATGATATTTAAGCAGAGAAAATGTTTAATTTGTCACTGTTGGTTCTCTCGCTATTGTAATTATATAGGCAAGTAGATTTTTTACTCGCGATTTTTCTGCGCATGCGCCACTTCCGGTTTCCGATTTAAAACTGTTAATCGGTGTATTGTTCATTTTGTTTGTTGTCGCCTAAAAAATGAATCATGCTTTGGAACATGTGCGCTGTATTATTTGGATTACTTACCAATTTTGACAACGAGATTAACCTGATTTCACTTTTACTATTTAAATGTAATGTTTAAGTTTTGCATTATATCTTTGATAGCTGAAATAACAACTCGAAACAGCGAAAAATGTCAAAAGATTTACCTTTTCTTGCGAAGCCGGGTCAGCCATTTTAGAAATTTCTGGAGGTTAAGTAGAGTAATCTCCCTTGATATGGATTGAAAATTTCCAGTACATTCCGGGGCTTAATAACTCAATAACCACAATTTTGACCCCGGAAAATCCAATGTCGGTCATTTTAAATCTAACCAATCAAATCCCTTGTTGTATCAGAGACATATCATAGCCTAATGACATAAAATGTCTCTGACTGTATATGTATATGGGTTTCATTGAAAAACACGTGCAAACACCAGGTTCTTCACTAAAATGAAATGGGATGGGGATAGTTTTCTGGTTTAATTTATTTCAGAATCTTGTAAGCAGGAAAAGTTCATTGAAGATAACCCCTTATTGGTGCCTGTCATATTACTATCAAATTTAATATCGGAATTAAATCAGATTGGTTTTGACGGTCTATACTTTTTGTTGCAGTTCCTACTAGCACTGATCTATATTTATAAGAGAACAGCATTGACATAAACCAGACTGTGTCTACAGGCATTTACGTACGGACTGATCTGAATTTAGCTGCGATATCGTAGCCACAAACTTGATGATGGGTATTGCTTTGTCGCTACGAGTCCGCCCTCTTGCTGCTTTGGAGCAAGGCAAACAAGGGGAAAATACATTTTCTTCCATAAATATTTGAATACCAACATATCTCATCAGAAGTAAATCCCATAAAAACTTATTTCATGTCACAAATTTGGCAAAAAGTATCAACAAGAATGGTTTTGAATCTTTTCTTCCAACAGAAATTTCAATTCTCAGTAGAATATGCCTAAAATTGGTGGGTAGTCCACTTCAAAATGAAGTTAAACTTTATTTGAAAGTGATTTCAGTATAAAACTATGAGGGATAGACAGAAAATGGTTAACCCGTTTTCAGGTAACATTCTTACTATAGCCTATTCAACAGCTTCATTTTGATGTTTGACTACGCTGAACTTGCTGGAATGAATCATTCCAGAACCTGCGCTCCATTGCAACAAATAGGACGGAATTGTAACCGAAACCCATATCAAAATTCAAAAAGGTCTTGGTTACATTATTGCAATTAATCTGAATACATGTTGGTCTCAGATGTATTCATTCTATATCCTAGCTCAGAACTACAGGGGGCCTAATAGCTTTACAAAAAACAATATTTCATCAAATAGGTCTATTCACTAAACCCTTTGTTGTGGTAGGCCTATTCATTGGAATCGTCTCGTCGAGACGATTCAAATGAATAACCACAACACAGGGTTTCGAATTGAAATTAAGGACGCCATTAGGCCTATCCCGTCTTACATATGTCCATGCCTAGCTCAGGTAGGCCTATGTAGGCCTACAATGTATTTCGTCACACCCTTATATACCGGCAATCACGCGTGCAAAATGCTAGATCACCAAAGCAGATAAGTCAGCATTCTGTAATTGTCTCCAAATGATTTGGATGACGGATCTGAAACGTGGACTCTTATAGCATTTGGGTATGACGTACGGAAAGGGTCTAAAGTCGAAAATAGAGATGTGGCTATAAATTTATAGGTACACCTCTATTTAAATACTGGTGCACCTATAAATTTGTAGGTACATCGCTATCTAAATACAGGTTTGGGACAGCGATTCATCACTGCACCAGATCTACTTGAGCCTAAGTGCAGTCTGATCGCCATTGATTCGGTCGGCACAATCCCTTCAGCCAATCAAAAACGTCGCCAGTCATAAAGTGCGGACCTGCACTCATTCGGTGGAGGTGAAAGCTTCGGTCTTTTTCGTTAAAACATTACCAACTTTCAGCATTAATATCTCAACGATTACGCCTGATTATTAAAAATGCGTTGGTAGTTAGAAAGTTTAAATCACATTCTTTAAAGAAAGAGTTTTGTTTATGAATTTTAACGATTAATTTTTGAAATATTCTGCCTCAAAAATGGTATCCCGTAACGATAAAGACCGAGGCAGTACCCTCGATGAAAAATGAAAGTGAGGCTATGACGTCATGCCTACTGATTCTATCTTACAATTGATTCAGGTGACAAAGAATCTGACGAAGAATCAGTAAGAGAACAACATGGATCATGATCAGACTGTGAACAAGCACAGGCTGATCGGGATCCACGTTGCTCTCTAAAGCTACAAGGACTCTTTTCCCAGATCCTGGCTCAAATCTAACACACTATTCAATCTTATTAAAGTGACATTTCACAATAATTTGTACATAAATTTTACTTTTATTTTACCTGAAAGAGCATTTTTTTCTTATGAAAATTCTAAAAAAACTCAAGCCAAAATATTGAACCGTTTACGAGAAATATTATATTATAAATATTTTGTGCTAACATTAAACTAATTGTTGTGGACAACAGTTCAGATTTATAGAGAATTTGTCATTTCTGTCTCAACTTTAAAGGCGTAATTTTCGCTTATAAATAACAACTTAAAAAAAACTGATAGCATTTCTACGCATTGGAATAAACGATCTTTGCATCAAGACATACTTTTAAATAAATGAAATAAATGTGAAATGGCACTTTAACTAAAACACGATCTTAATGTCCATTGTAAAGCAAACGCCGGATTTTTAAGCAAATTGCAACGGCGATCATTAAATAAAGTCCGGTCTGGTCATGCTATTATGACACAATCATGTTTACAATCTTTATCTTTGTAAACAAGATGAAAAAAAAAACACAACAAACTTTAATTTCAATATACTTTGCTTGCGTTGGTTCGAAACTTGCAGGTGTAAGAGTTAGACACCAGCAAAATTCGAACCATCGTATGCAAAACTACAGTGTCTTGAAGTTCAAATTGTGTTGTTTACATTGGTAAATTTTGTAAACACGTGCCTTAATATCGTGATCGGACCGTATAGTAGGAACATTCAAGAAACGCACGGTCTGGTCTAATGACACGGTGGATAATCATGTGATACAAAATTTTCAGAAAATCTTCAATAACTTTGTAAATACTGGACCGATTTGAATTTGGTTTGAAGCAGAGAATTTGGACAGACGTCACGCATTAGATGGACGTGGTTGATTTTTTAAAAATCAACTGATAAAAAAGTTATTGAAGATAAACAAAATTTCGGGTTATCTTCAATAACTTTTTTATCAGATGATTTTTCAAAAATCCAACACGTCCAGCTGATTCCTGGCATTTTCCCACCTTCTTTGCTTCAAACTGAATTCAAATTAGTCAAGTATTAAAAAAGATATTGAAGATTATCGGAAAATTCTGAGTCACGTGATTATACACCGTGAATGAGGGATCCAGCTTCGTATACGACATAGTTTCTATAGCCCATTACCAGACAGCAAAAAAATAGCTTAGTCCAAAATCAAAGATGTTGCAGACGACAATTTTAAGCGAATAGAATTCATAATATTTTGGTCTTTTTGGGTAAAGATATTGTTGGAAATGAAGAAATTGCTTGTCACAAGCAATTTCTTCATTTTCTACAATGTTTTCCAAGCCTTTTTCTATAGGGGAGTCAAAGGGAGTTCATATGTGGGAATGGGTTAACTCGTTCACAAACAATAGGAGAAAATGACGACAACCAACATCCTCTTCCCTCGACTCTTTTTTAAATACCAAGATAAACCAGAAGCTGAGATTTTTATCTTCTTTTACTTTAAGCACCCCCGTTCAAATAGGAATAGATTTGTGAGTATAGGCTATTGTACTAAAAATTGATCGATTTATACTTTGATAGGTTCATGATTTTGTCGTTTTGGAAAAGGTGGCTCTAGATAGGATACCGGCTTTGGATCTCAATTAGACATAAAACTTTATTAAGTACTATTTGAATGATCAATTTATTCAAACGTATCTTTTTCTCATCTTAAATCGAGCTCTATAAAATTCCGTGTTTGATTTGATGTTTTGCCTTCGTTTCCCTCCAATTTTGTCATCAAGCATGGTATCCCCATGCTGGTCTCTATGACATTGGTACTTTCTTGGCGTGACGTCAATGTCATCCATGGAGGGCCTTTTGCTTCCTCTACTACTACTAACCGAGTTTCCAGTCATACCATGACCCGGTCCGTTTGAAGCTGGGTTTTCGGCCCATTTAATTTGGTGTAGACTTTTATTCAGATCCAATTGGTTCAGATTATGTTTACCTTTGAGTGGAGAAGTTGCCTGCAATAAAAGTAAATCAGTCTAAATCCATTGTCAGACCGCAAAATTTTAGATTTGTCCAAATCAAAAGAACCTGGGTTTCCAGTAGTACCAGGTACCGGTCTGTTTGCAGCTTAATTTGGTGTAAATTTTCATTCAGATCGACTTGGTCCAGATTCTGTTTAACTTTGATTGGAGAAAGTCCATGTAAAAAATCAGTCTTAATTTTATTGAAAAACATTGCAACTACAGCTTAGTGCTGCATTTTTTGTCCAGATCCGAAACAGAAATGAAAAATTAAATGAAAAATATCGTCAATGAATCTGAACATATAATGGCAAATCTTGGAATGTTTTCACAAGATCGTTGATCATCTGAATAAAAACTATTTATACTGTGTCAGTTGTATCAAATTATGACGTATCTGTAGTCACAGAAATTTGATAGATAGTACTATAATCATTCTTGCCTTACCATGTTTTGGTTTGTTGACAAAGTTGCGTGTAAGATGTTGAGATGGTTATCATTTCTGGTTGTTGTCAAGTTGAAGGCTGTTTGTGTGACAATGGATTTAGATATGTAGTAGTTCGATGTGGGCTCACTAACGTCCATAGGTGCGAGTAATTCTTTACCTGGAAAAGTAAAAGTAAATTCAGGTCGTATAAAGCCTACCAAATGAAAGATACATTTTAGCCGGGATCTGGAAAAACGTCCGTTAAGGCTCAGTCTGATCAGGATCAACGTTGTTCTCTAATAGCTTCTTCGTTACCTGTAGTAACTTAGAGAGAGCAGCATGGATGCATATTGGACATCATTTGGCAACAGGCTGATCTTCAAACTCTATTTTTAAAAATGCCATAAGGGACGTTTTTTTCCAGATCCCGACTCATTTATTTCAGATTTATGTATTATTAAGCATTGTCTTTTTAACTGAAATTCAGCATAGGCCTAATAACACCACTTTTCTTAAAAAAAACTAGTAATTGCAGCTTGGTCTAATCGTGAGCAACCAACAAACCAACCGACCAACCAACCAACCAATAAACCAAACCAGTCAACCAAATAAGCAATCAATCAAACAAAGAAAGAAACATTAAACAAAAAAGAAACGAAACAAAAACTTACTTTGAAAAGTTGTTAATTGTCTTGGTACATCAATGTCAACTTCCATGGCTTCTTCCTTTCTCCAACCAGAACCGATCAAGTTATTCATATCAACATCCTCAGATTCGTCCATCCTCTCTTCTCCCAGGGAAGTCAGCAGACCGTCATCGTGTGTAGATCGATGTTCATTCGATGTGGAGGAACACATTTTCATTTTGAGCTCCGCATGAACATCCGAAATGAGTCTTTGCAGTCGGAATATGTATGCTGGGTCGCTAGGTTTAAGGTCCCTATTTATATCAGCAAATAAGCCCTCTGAATATTCCATCGGGCTTCCAGTACTCTTTGCTGTACGGGTAGTTGTGTGCTTTTGTAGTATTGTATCCATCGGACTTCCAGTGTTATTTACTGAACTAGTAGTTGTGTATTTTAGCTTTTGTAGCATTGTATCCATTGGGCTTTCAATGCTCTTTACTGAAGGAGTGGCTGTGCACGGCAGCTTTTGTATCAGTTTATCCATTTGGCTTTGGACAGTGCTCTTTTCTGTACCAGTGGTTGTGCATGTCAGCTTTTGATGCAAGGTATCGAACTTAAAGGTTGGCATTGTTGGTTGGTTTGTACTAAATGCTTTCTTTTCTTCATTTTGTTTGGCTTTATCTGAAATGATTCAGAAAAAAATACAACGTAAAAGTATGGGACAGTACATAAAGATTTTAGCACAATCGAATCGTCGCCAATCGAAATATCGATAGACAAATTAAATGTATCATCCAGTAACTGGGTGGCAGTCACGTGTACATGTTTACGGTATTCCATCCATCATTAGATTCCAAGCACTTTGTGTTACTTCGAGTGTCATCGGTGACATCGACATCCAACGACGGTATACCATCGACAGTTTCCGACCGTCATCGGTGACGAGTGGTATCTTCGTTAATTTCCGTTGCCACAGATGACGCTGGAAGTTGCAGGAAGTGTTTGCTATCTAAGGATGGATGGAATACTTTAATCCTTTTTCAAATGGTAAAGCATCAGTCCAGTGTTACTTTAGAAAATAACAAATGTTGGTGAAAATAGAAAAATAAAATTTCCAGGAAAGAAATTCTAGATCTGTATGGAAAATGGGAAATTCTGATCTCCAGTGTTTTCTTCATGGATTCTAAACAAATGACCCGTTGGATCTTAAAACCAGGGTGTGTCTGGGAAACGGTTATGTAATGCTATTTCTAGTGTTACCAGTGTAAATATCATAGCGTTTTTTTGTTTAATGTAGATTAACCCATTACCGCACAGTGACTTCTTTTACTCCCTACAAGATAATGGCTTTGGAAAACACCAGAGGAAAATGAAGAAGTTGCTTGTAACAAGCAATTTCTTCATTTCCCACAACGTTTTCCTCCCAGAATGACCAAATGTTGTAAAATTCCATCCACTTGAAATTGTCGTCTACAAAACCTTTGGATTTGGACTACCCTATTTTTTGCCGTTTGGGAAAGGGTTAATATCTTTTTGTTAAAGAGATGTTCAACGACTTAATTATATATTTACCTTTTTCGCTGTCCTTATACTGGACATCCGTAATGTGTATGGTCTTCAAAGCGCCAGTCAATGTCGCATCTGAATCAGCACCAGATTTCTGCAAGTTCAATTAAACCCTCTATACTCACAACAAACAAAACGTCGTAGAAATGTGATCATAACGGCATAATCAGCATGTTCTTGGAGACGGCACAGATGGTGGTGGATATAAACAGCATTATTATTTATTATTATTTTTCTTTCATTATTCATTCATTAGTGGTCCCACGATATTCTGATTCTCGCCAAACAACAAAGACCATACCAATTTACTAATTATAGGTTATACTGGTCAAAACGAAATTACGATGATAATCAGTATTTTTCATGTAATATTGACAAAATGATTTGCATGTTCCTCTCTATATCATCACGTTTTCATAGGTTGTAAGTTTGTTCATAAACATCAGATTACCTTGGGACCACTGATTTTTGCAGACTTACCTTTGATGGCACAGTCGTTTTGGTGTCGTCGTCCGATTCTGAATCCGAATCCGTGTCAGAATCTAGGTTGATAATAATCTTTGGTTGTACTTTAAAGGCAATCTGCCTTTCTGCAGGATCGTGCAGTTGTAGAAAATCTGACGAGAAAAATATTTAAGTAGAATATAAGATTTTAGTCTATTTAACCCTTTCCCAAACAAGAACTCGGGTGTTGACGTCCCCAATTAAAAAGGCTTGGGAAAACATTGAAACAAAAGTAGAAACTGCAGATAACCAACAGTTTCTCCTTTTGTCTCAATATTTTCTATGTCATATTTTACACAAATCCCATCTTTAATAACATCAATCTTAATTGTCATTTGTAGCAGTTTTTGAAGTGGATCACCCTAAAGTTTTGCCGTTTGGGGAAGGGTTGATATACGAACACAAAAATAGGCAACAAGGTTAGTTATTCAAAGTTGGGAATCACGTGACACCACATTGTCAATATTTTATCAATAATTATCATGTTGATGTATGACTGATTTGAAAACGATTTGAAACACACCAGGGACTGGCTGGATGAGAAGGATCTTTTAAAAACTTATGCAAAAAAGTTATCAACGACCAACCAAAACTTTTGGTTGGTCGTCAATAACTTTTTAGCATCTTATTTTTAAAGGAGGTACCACATCCAGCTAACTCATGTCGACTTTCCACCTTTTGTGCTTCAAACCGAATTCAAATTAGGCAAGCATTTGAAAAAAGTGATTATTGAAAAAGTTCTGCAATTGTTATGTGACGTGATTCCCCTCTGTGGATATTGGTGATACCATATTTTAAACCAATTATTCCATGGGTAGAAATACGTAGGACACTTATCCATTTTGTTGCAAAATGGAACCAGAAACCTCGGCTTGAGAAGATACGGTGATAGAGATTTGTTTTGAAATGGAATTGTGACTGTCTGAAAAGCTACGGGATTGTGAAGTTCGGGTAATAGAGCTGTTTGGAAAAGACGAAGAAGGTTCTTCATTAAATCTTGGTTCTCATTCAAGAATGAACTGCACCAAATAAAAGTGCGAGTAGCAGTTTTGACCAAGCTACAAATTGAAATGTATCACCAGTCCGGGACGATGGTAAAACAAAAAATACATTCAGACCAAATAGATGACTGAATTCAACGTAAATTGTTTCATGTAGTCGCTTTTCAACGAAAGCCTCGTAATTGCAGCTTGTTTTCAGCTGCAGTTACGAGGTTTTCGTTGAAAAGCAGCGATACGTTCTGGAGAATTTATCAAATCTACCTTGGTGCTCAAAAACACAGAACAAATGTGATTAAATACAGAACAAAATTTAATATAATTATGCGGAATCGAGAGGGATTGATGTAAGTTGAAGAAACTTGCTTCCCAGTCGATGTAAAATAAATACGTTCTTGAAAAGCAACGTCTGAAGAAAATGTATAATGTTGAGGTTTTCGGTAAGTATATGGGTCGAGGTCTGCATAAAAGTCCCCTATATAAAGCATTACTTAGAGACTACCATTTGAGCCAGGATCTGAAAAACAACGTCCTTTATAGCATTTGAGACAGCAATGTTTCAAGATCAGGCTGTGACTAGATGCAGTCTAGCCAGCATTCATGTTACCTTCATATGGTTGCTACAGAGCATGACGAAGTTATTGGAGAACAAGAAGGTTCCAGATCAGACTGCGTGTACACGCAGGCTGATCTGGAACCATGTTGGGCTCAAAAGCCTTAAGGGACTTTTTTCTCCAGATTCTGGCTCATTTTTCCCCTCCAGATAAGTATTGTCTGAGTCGATTCTAAGCCGGATCCAAGCTGCTATTTTACACTTAGGACGGGTCAGGAAAAACCCTCAAATGATATAGGCCCTACATCCATTTTCCAGATCCCGGTCTATAAATTTATTTGACAATTGTTTTATTCATTTCCTAAGAGTTATTTTTCTATCCATATGAATTAATTTAGTATTTTTCACGTAACAATAATCCCCATGGAATCGTTTTAGTTTTATTATGGTAGACGACTTTAACCCATTACCGCGCAGTGGCGCCTTTTGACTTCACAGAAGATATAGGAATCAGAAAACATTGTGGAAAATGAAGAAATTGCTTGTGACAGGCAATTTCTTCATTTCCAAAATATTTTCCACTACAAAGACCCAAAAATGTAGAATTTCAATCATCTGAAATTGCCGTCTGCAACATGTTTGAATTTGGACAAGTCTAAAGTTTTGCCCTGTGGTAATGAGTTTATGGTCGTTTAAATGTTCGAGATCCCAATGATCGTTGTAATATTACCTTTATTTTCTGTTTTGTTGATATCCATGTTTTCTTCAGCAAACGACCGTCTTGTCATTAGCGTCGGAATAGATAACGTTGTCGGTATAACAACGTCAACGTCAATGTACGTCAAGTACGTCATAACGTAGCGCCGCGGTTGCATTCTGGGTAGAGCTTCCGGCCTTTTTTATTCAAAATGAATCCCCGAACAAATCCAGCTTCTTTAATCATTTCCAAAACAATGCCTGTTTTGACGTTCCTAACTGGTCAGAGCGATTTGTGAAAATATTGAAACAAAAGAAGAAAATGCTGAGAATCAGCATTTCTCCTTTTGTTCCAATATTTTCTGCCCTTGTACACAAATTGATTTTCCAGTTACGTCCATTTTATCGTCTGTGCACAGCAGCTTTGAAATTAAGCCATCCTAAAATCCAGTTTAGCCCCTCCCCCCTTCCTATTAAGGAAAGCCCCAACCATATCCGTATTTAGAAAATCAATATATAGTGTGATAGGAAAAACAATCTACATGTACATCTAGAGTATTAACTTAGTGTGAAAAGTTTCGATCCTGATCAGTCTGTCTATTCCTCGCATACTGATTTAGGTCGCTACTCACTTCCTAGAAGGTCCCTTTTAACGAGACATGTCACATTTTTTTAATTTTACTGTTTATTCTCTGACATATTTCAAATGATATATTAAAAGTTGTATTAATCACCCGACCAGTCGTCCGACTTGTATTGATTTATTTTTCTCGAACGAATATTAATTTTCGTCCAACGTGTATTAATTCTCATCGAACGAATATTAATTTTTGTCCGATGTGTATTAGTTTACATCAAACGAATATTAATTTTCGTCCGACGTGTGTTAATTTTCATCGAACGAATATCAATTTTTGTCTGACGTGTATTAATTTTCATCGAACGAATACTAATCTTTGTCCGAGGTATATTAATTTTCATCGAATGAATACTCATTTTTGTCCGATGTGTATTAATTTTCATAGAACGAATACTAATTTTGTCCGACTTGTATTAATTGTCATCGAACGAATACTATTTTTTGTCCGATGTGTATTAATTTTCATCGAACGAATACTAATTTTTGTCCGACATAATATTAATTTTCCTCGAACGAAAACTAATTTTTGTCCGATGTATATTTAATTTCATCGAACTAATACTGATTTTAGTCTGACGTGTATTAATTTTCATCGAACGAATACTAATTTTTGTCCGACATGTATTAATTTTTATCGAACGAATACTGATTTTAGTCTGACGATAAATATATGCATTTTGCTCAACAGGTACACCATAAACAACCAAAAACATTGACCGATCAAGACAAAACTTTGACAAATATTTAATGTTGCTATGATACAGTTTTTGACAATGCGGCGCATCACTTAACACACGGAAAGGGATAGGCCTAATGACATAATTCGATGTACCTATAAATAATTTTTAAGGGGGATTATAGATCTATTTCAACAAAAATATTTTTAATTATCTTGAACGTCTTTCTAGAAACTTTCTTTAAATGGCAAAGGAAATTAATTCACAGGCGATTAATTCTTTTGTTTCCAAAGGTTTCTAGCTAAGTATTTACCATATTATATAAGACACTTGTCTATGCAATGCATCGCATATTTTTTCAACTCTAGTTAGTTGGTGGTTATCACTTATAAGCCATTTTAAAGGCAATGTCTATGGAAAAACAAATTAAAGACACATGTGTGAACTTCATTGACTAGTTTTGGATTTAAGTAATTTCCGTATTGTTTACGTGTGGTAACAGATTAATGACTAAAATATGTTCTTTCAAAATATTAAAGTCAAATTTTATATGACTATTCACCCTTTCCCAAACAAAACCTGTTTTTTTTGCGTCTTTAGGCTTACTCAAATCTGGTTGGGAAACATTTCAACGAAAGAAAAAAACTGTCGAAGAGCAGCATTTTATACCTTTGCCTCCGTATTTTCCTAACAAAGTAATACACTTTGTCTTTTTTGATTACATCCATTTTGTCGTCTGCATCAGTTTCCAGTGACAATCTGAAACAATCTACTCGTATTTATAAGTAATGAGTCTCGTGCAAACATAGCCAAACAATTTATATTGAAATTTTGTTTGGGAAAGGGTTATGTCTATAAAATAAACGTTTAGTTCTAATCGCGAAATCTTTTATCACGGACATTCGAAAAGAATTTTGTAGTCTGACCAGAGTTGCGTTCTTTAGAGCGAGATTTTTAAGATTTCTTGAGATGTTTTTGATACAGCATTTTTGAGACCGAGATTTTAAGCGAGGTGTTCCGAATGTTCCATACTTCATACAAATGACGTCATCATGACGTCATTTGTTTGAAATAAGGAGCATTCGGAACTCCGCGGTTTATGAATCATGGAGTATTCGGAACAACTCGGTCAATTCTATCCCATATAGATTCTACAGAATTTACCGAAGGGTTCCGAAAGAAGTATAGAGCAATGGCGGCTCCCAGTGATCGTCTTAAAAATCTTGCTCAAAAGAGAGCTTTATCCTAAAAAAGATCTTAAGAAATCTCAAGATATCTCAAGAAATCTCGCTCTAAATAACGCGGCTCAGAACTGCTACTCTTCGGTGTATCAGATTCCAGAAGTCAGCCTACCATCTGTAGTGAACGTTCAACAAAAGTGTAAACAAAGGAAATTTGTAAACCTGAAAAACAAATTTACTTATTGTAGTGAAAACCACTTTATTTTTTGGGCCATTGTGGAAATAAAGCCAACAAGAACAATGAACAACAGCGAAAACGCCACACTTGAGCTGATTCCCGGCATCATTCTTGACAACTCTACGGCATCACCTGGCAACATCACTGTAGAGCCGAGTACAGGTGGTCTTGACTTGGTGGCTAGACTGACTCTCACGTTCATGTTCCTTCAAATGTTTATCACCTTGGTTGGGAATACGCTGGTGTTAACTACAGTGGTCGCTTTCTCTACTCTCCGGGATATAACTAGCATCTTTATAGCCAATCTTGCGGTTGCCGATCTCTTTATTGGCCTGATCCATCCGTTCCAGATCGCGTTCTTCTTCTATCCGTCCCTGGAACTCAATAAGCAGGCATGTATTCTACGTTATACATCAATTGTATTTTCCTGTAATGCATCGGCCTGCTCCCTGATGTGCACGGTCTTGGATCGGTTCGTGGCTATAGCTTATCCACTTAGGTACAACCAATTCATTACGGAGAAGAGAGTCTATGTTGTGATTGCGTTGATCTGGATCATTGACATTATGTACTGTCTGCTCCCGCATGTAGCACTGAACGACTTCGAGTTGTCGCCATTTTGTTTGTATGAACTTGTCATCAGCCCGGAGTTCCGGAGAATGAATCACTTGATTAACTTGGTTTTGGCGCTGTTTATGTTCTTGATATATCTTCGAATTTTCATCATAGCGAGGGGACATGCGAAGCGGATACAAAGCGAGGAATCCCAATATGGCACCAGTCATGCGTCATTCAAACGTCAGAGTTACGTCATTACTGCGCTGGTTGTCCTATTTTTTCAGATAGCCTGGCTCCCGTTCTTGTTCGTCCAACTGACCATGTACGGACCGAGTGACGTCACGGTAACGAAAGTAACTGTCGCAAACTTTTGTGTTATGCTGGGATTATTTAATTCCATGGTTAACCCCATAATCTATGCCTGGAAGAATCGACAATTTCGCAGAGCATTTGTGAAAATTCTACGACTGAAACTGAAAGACGATTTTTCTTTGACAGATGGCACATAAAAAACTACCAATAGATTATGTTACCCGGGACGTTAAATGGGACCTTCTGGAAAGTGTGGAAAGTATTGACCTAATCAGCTCGTGCAGTCTGAAAAGTGTTACTATGGTCGATACTTAGGCCTACGACGTTCATTTCTTGTTTAAATTGGTCAGGGTTGTTGTTAATTGTACGATATATATAACCGCTACATATTGTATTTTTTAACTGTAATACAATTATTGTTTGTTAAGTTGGATTCGTGATATCAGATTTTCAAGAAGACCAAAAATTCAAATACTGATTAATGTTAAAGTGACATTTCAGAATTTTTTGTCATAAATTTTACTTATATTTTTATCTGAAAGAGCATATTTCCTGATGAAAATTCTGAAAATTTCAAGCCAAAATATTGCGCCGTTTACGAGAAATTTATATTTTTGTGTTAAAATTGAACAAATTGTTGTGGACAACAGTTCGGATTTATATGCAATTTATCGATTATGTCTCAACTTTAAATGCGTGTTTCTCGCTTATTGGCAACAACTTTAAAAAAAAAACTAATAGTATTTATACTCATTAGAATAACCACTCTTGGCATCAAGACGTAGGCCTACTTTAAAAAATGAAATTGGAATGAAATGTCCCTTTAATCGATTTAGTTACGAATGTACAACTCTTCTTGGTTAGGTGTGTCGATTTATGATTTCCCCGATATACACCTGCTTCATACAGAACAACAAACAAGGGGGAATAAATGTTTTCTTATATTGTTATTTAAATCCACACGTCGTGTTGTGTACTCATTTGAATTGTTCCGACGAGACGATTCCAATGAGTATCAATATCAAAAACATCATAGGCCTATATGATAAACATTGAACTATATTTTGCATTTTGAAGATATACATCATACTTCATGCAAACTTGCAACAATGAAAATTATATCATTTGATATGGTAGAGAATATAGTTATATAAGACATAACCATATAGGAACATTAAACAGATTAACCAGACGCGTTTTATTACATACAACTGTTTTACATCAACTGCTCGAACTGACGTCCATTTCAACGTCGCAAGGCATTCAGTCTTTTAATGAAATTAGATATAATTTAGTCGTTCAAGTACTGATCTTCAAACTTTTTATTAAGTCTGTTCACCTGTATTATACTGATTAGCTTTTCATATGGATAGGACCTACATCTTATTAAATTTTGTTTAGATATTGTTTATCAATGTTTAAATAAATTGTTTATGTTTGAAGTAACTGTACACTATTTAGTTTCTTTTGAAAGTGTATCATATACCACGAAACACCCTGTATTTAGACGATATTGACCGAGTTGTTCCGAATGCTCCATGATTCCATGGAAATGCTCCATACTTCATACAAATGACGTCATTATGACATCATTTGTATGAAGTATGGAGCATTTGGAACACCTCGGTCAGAATCAAGTTCTTAAAAATGCTTTATCTAAAACATCTTTAGAAATCTTAAAAAAATCTCGTACTAAAAAAACGCGCCTCTGATTTTGACATTTGAAGAAATATACTAACGTCATTTTCTCGTTTATTCTATGTTCTATATTGAACACAAATCATTTCATATCCAGCATCTATTTTTCATCTGCAACAACTTTCGAATTCGAACAGTCGCTTGTCGTAGGCCTATAACAAGTGTTAGCAGACAAAACTCATGAAACTATTGAGGGAAATGGAGATAAAACTGGTCAACATAATTTTGTACTTTCCTTTAAAATAATGTTGTTCTGTGTCATAGCTGGGCTTTTGAAAATAGTAAATGTCTCCCATAAAACGCTTTGATTTTTTTAAATCAGGAATTGTTTGGGAAATGATACCAGAATACATGGAGACGCTTTCAATTAAAACACATATTGTTGCTTTTCAATAAAAATCTCGTAACAGCAGCTTGTTTTAAGCTGCATGTACGAAGTTTTTTTTTAAAAGAGACTATATCACAGCTTTTCTACGAAAACCTCGTAACTGCTGCTTAAAACAAGCTGCAGTAACGATGTTTTTGTTGAAAAACGACTATGTATAAATAGAACAGAATCATTATTAGCCCCCCCCCCCCCTCCCCCATTCCATAACCAATTTGACGTCCTCAACAGTTTTGCTGTGGAGACAATGAAGCAAAATAACCAAAGCTGGTAACCAGCATTTTTTTTCATTTTGGTAATAATATCTATATTATGCCGTTATGGATTTAATCTACTTATGTCTAAATCCTATTTGGAAAAGGTTTAAGGATGCATATTCAGGTCATTTCCGCGAGGAAAACTGGACATGCGATCTTTTAATGTGATTTGATTGTTTATAAATCTCACGAGGACCAAATGGTTGCTATGCTAACAGTCAATATTTGTACATATTGCGAGATAATTGCATGCCGATAATTTAGATTCTTTCATAATCGTATGTTTCGGCACAGTCTATGCTCATTTTCAGAGGGTTTTCGCGAAATATAATTCAATTACTAAACCTTATTCAAAACAAGTCATAGTTTTCAAAACCCATGTTTTGTAAAATATTGCCAAAAAGTATAAACTCGAATTCATGCGAGAACTTATGGTCATACATGTTTTTACCAAGTTGGTCAAGATTGGCTCACATTTGTAGATGCTAGCTCTAGTGTAAACACCAAATTGTTCACAGACGGACAGACATCCGGACGGACGTACAGACGAACGGACGACGGACAAAAAGTTATCACAATAGCTCACCTTGAGTATTTCGTGCTCAGTTGAGCTAAAAAGAAGACATTTCGAGATCGGTCATCATAAAATGACGCGCTACCTTTCGTTGACGTAAATTGAAAAAAGGCCATACATAAAAAATGTTGCAAAATGATGAAAAACTAGCATTTGTGTACTGTGAAATTAATGGACAAGTTTCCACTAAGACCCCCCCCCCCCCCCCCCCACACACACACACATACACACTCACACACACAACGGCCTCCGGAAGTCGTCCTTAGAGGCAAAAGGCGAAATTTTAAAACGGGGAACGGTTGACTGTAAATCCAATAAAATAACCATCTTGCCGGCTATTAACGAATTCATTCAATTTCATAGTTTTTGTTCCACTTAAAACTTCGCTTTATTACTGTATATTGAATGCACTTGCGCTTAGTCGCTATAATATTGAATGCACGTGCGTCGTCATCAATTTCTTCGCATCTTTTGGGAGCCTCGTTTTGATAATGTCGATTTGTTACTATTTTTAGTAACAATTCTCATGTATACAATATTAATTTCCTATAAACCCATTGTTTGCCACCGGAAGTTAATCCGAGTCTTCTCTGATGAAAATTCGCTCTTTGATATTTGGATGTCGCTATTTACATCAGAGCGCTGTCCCATTAAAAACAAAAGAATTCCGACACAAGTTATAGTGCTCCAACGATAATCAGGTTCCCGCCAAAAATATAGACCATACCCATTAATAATGAAAATAATGATAATGAAAGGTTAGACAGATCAAAACACAATTATCGCAATTATCGCAATGAAATCAATGGTTATATTCTAAATATGATTCCATCCAAATACCTGTGTCTGTGGTCAAATGGTTAGACAGTTGGCCCTTGATCATAGGAAAGTAGCTCTTTTTTAACTGTGTGGGTTCGATTCCACACACATCCGTGTATTTTTTTTTTTATTTTTTTCCCTTATTTGCGTTTTCCTTTTTTGTTTTTGTTCCTTTCACATTTGTAAATAGATATATATTCTTTATTTACAATGTAAACCATTGTCAAACGTAAAAATAGGCTGAATAAAATTTAAAAATGCTGCAATTGCAAGTAGACCTTAAATGAGTTTCACATTTTTATGCTTTTCTATGTAGAAAACAGTATGTGAAATGAAAACATGCTTACATGTATGACAAGCAGTTTCATTTTTTCGAATAAATAAATGAAAAAAGCCATGATCTTTTATTTTGTGGGCTGTCTAAAAGCGCCATTATGTGGAAATGGATTAAATATTTTTTATTCACAATATATTATAAAGATGCAATACATTACAAAACGCTAACTAAGTAATAAAGGTGTGGAACTCTTACTGTCGCCAAACGGCAAACATTTAGACTGCTCAAATTTTAAAGTTTTCTAGACTGAAATTGGCGATTTTCCGAAATTATCTTATAAATCTATATAAAACTCATAAATAGTTTGCTTTCTTCTAATCTTTTTTTCTAAAATGATAAAACAAACTTTATTTGTAAAACAAAATATGTAATTACCCATCGTTCTATGAGACTCGAACCCACGTTTGCTAAAAGAAAATGGACGAAGCGTCGGTGTCCTATCCACTGCGCTATCGAGTATGTCTATATAACTCGGCGTAAAATATAAGATTTTAATCGTATATAACAAGTCTTTCTTACCTGTGGGCCGAGTTTATTCTTTGTTTGTAAACATCACATTATCGTTGGAATGCTATATATGTGTCGCTGTGTCGGACTTTTCTTTTGTTTTTGAATGGGACAGCGCTCTGTTGGAAATAGCGACATCAAAATATCAACGAGCGAATTTTCATCAGAGAAGACTCGGATTACCGGAAGTGTTCTGCGGGTACAGACTAAAACATAAATGAAAGGAATCTATTTGTATAACTCAATGTGGTCGGTCTAGATTCATATAGAAGTACAGCAGGTTTTTATTTGAAGTTTTAAATTGTGTGTTTACATGACTAATTTAGGTATGTGATTCCAAGCCATAAATATGTGTTGTCTGATGCCAGTGTTTAAGTCAGTCATCAAGGTCAATGTCAAATTTCAATTTCATGAAAGAGAAAACTTATGTTCTCGGGGTAAAGCACATGTATCACATGAATCAATTGCTCACTTGAACACATTATTACCCATTCTTTCCTATGAAATCCTTAGCATGTCGCCCCTTTTTATTACTTTGAATAAGGTTTACATTTCAACTACTGAGTTCTTTTTCGATCCATATACTCGAATGTCACGTAATATTCAATACAGAATTTGTCTAGCTTGTTTTCTTAGACCAAAAAGAAAGTAAACACGGCAATTGGTCAGAGTAGAAAGAAAGTAAACGTCTGTCAGATGAATATTTTGGGTTGTTCGAGTCGAAAACAGCACCTTTGTCAATTTCAATGACATATAACAATTCATATTTCTATCAACCCAAGACGTACTGCCATGTAACATCTTATGGTCACCAATAGTTTATATAAGTTTTGCCATGATAAGTAAATAATCGTTCTGTTAGAGTCACCAAAATTCTATCCGTTATTTTCTTGGTTGGTTAATATCTGTGGTCGTTTGATGAAAACAAATTTAAGCAGAAACTGGCGATCTTGTCAAATTCAATGGCATATAACACTTGGCGTGATATTTTGATCTTGTTGAAAATTACACTAATGCAAGATCTTAAATTCAAAAACATTAACAGGTCATTATTTGAAGTTTGTAAACAAATGGGTAGATAACCGAGGACTTTTTGGTTCAATCAAAATTCTCTGAAGGAAACTGAGAGATATGGCCATCCAAGTGCCTTTCTTGTGTTTGGCTTGAATGCATTCGGTAAGTTTTGAAAGGAATATTCTCAAAGAAAACGTTGACGAATGGACGGACACCGCAGCATGACAATAGCCCGCTTGCCTGACGGCCAGTGGATCCTTAATGAATTTGTTTTAATTATTGTGAAAATCTTTCTGGAATGCTCTGTTATTTCAAACAGTTTCCTTAATTAATAAAGGAAACGAATCAACAGACGATTTATTCTTTTGTTTCGAAAAGTTACTAGCTAATTAATGTCCATTTTATATAAAACACATGCATTCAACTTATCGTGCAGTTGTTCGACTAACGCCAGTGGGTGGCTAAGACTTTTTTAGACCAAAATGTTTGACGCGACTTTAAACATAACACTTTGTAACTGTAACGAAATTCCCGAGACAAATGAACATTAGAACAGTATGAAATAAACAAACTTCTCCTGTTATCTTTTATTTTATGTCGTAATTTGAACAAAATTATTTATTTATTTTTTTTTGTGCATGAACGTCAAAAATTGATTTATCTTATAAAAATGTTTGAAAGAAGTGTGCTCCTTAGTTTTATTCGAATGCTTTAAAACATGGTTGATAGCCTACAACTCGGAATTCAATGCATTGCCGGACGATAGCTTTTTGAGTAATCCAAATTATTGAAAGGTGTATATGGCAGAATCATGTAAACGAACAGTACAACATTTGATTCAACGAGTCGTAAACAAAGAGGAAGAAAAATTGCTGTCAATCAGCATTTTTCCCATTCTCATGATAATTTACAATGTGGGTCTAGGTAAGGATCTTCAAAACAAGGATTTGTTTGAGAAAAGTGTTTGATGTAGGAATTGCGTTATAAATGTAAATATGACAATTTGCTTAACGACCGTTTTAAGATGTGATTCCCATTAAAGACAATGAATTAGTGCGTCGGAATATCGGTATTCCAGTGTGAATAGTAGAATTAATGTTCGTTATGTCTGTTGAAAGACAAATGGATTCTAGAAACACGTGTGTAAATTACATTGACTGATTATGGATTTACGTAATTTCTGTATGGTTTATCTTCCTAAAATAATTAAATGCTATAATGTTTTCTTTTGATAGGCAATTTTGCCTATCAGGACTTTTTGCGGAATTATACATATTTATCATGGTCTTACATAAAATTGCAGTCTGCTTGCTACTCTTCGGTTTGTCTCCTTCGTAGTGTTTGACCATCACTTTAAGTAAATGCTCAGTGTTGGCAAAGGAAAATGGTAAACCTGAAAAGCATATTTACTTAAAACCCTTTCCCAAACGACACAATTTTAGGGTTGTCTGATTTGAAAGCCGTTTCAAACAACAAAATATATGTTTATAACGATAAGATTTACGCAAAATATTGCACAGAAAATATTGAGGCAAAAGGAGAAACAGCTGGTTATCAGCAGTTTCTTCTTTTGTTTCAATGTTTTCCCAAGCATATTCTATTAAGGACGTCAAAACCTGGTCTTGTTTGGAACAGGGTTAAAATAGTGAATGTAACTTTGTTTAGGGTATTGTGAATAAAAGGACCTCTATGGATAAGGCGAGATATCTAAAAGGCTCAGCCCGATGGGTCAATTTTTAAAACTTACACATTGATAAACAAAATTAAGCTTTATGGTTAGGAAAATGAATAAATGAAACGAATACCGATTTTATGCCATTCAAAAAGTTCTATAGGTGCAGATAACTCTTGATTTTTGTACCCACCTAAATGGTTTCATTTTCTTATGCTACCGATATTCATAGAGGTACAATGAAGTTTCTTTTTGTTTTATTTCCAATTTATTTTCTACAGATACAAGGATAAATGGTGTTGACATCATATGGCACCTTTGGTTTTTTCCGTATTGCGCATGCGCATCAATGAAACAACTTTAAAAACACACTTTCCCACCAAAACCTAGGAATACCTACCTTCCCTTGGCTGTCAAACATCGTTCCCCCATTGACTCAGCCTCCCATTGACACATGTTGTGTAACTTGACCATATGCTTCCTTGGTAAAAAGGATTTCCTGGGTCACGGGGGGGGGGGCTACTTTTATACTAAAACTTGTACTTGTATACCAATTGCCATATTTTTGGCGGGAAGATTTCGCCTTAAAACTCGTTTCAATGATGCGCATGCGCATTAAGTACAAAACGAAAAGTGGTTTATGATTTCAACACCAATTGTCCTTACATGAACAGAAACATTCTTGCTAATAAAACCATAGAAAACTTAATTTTGGTTAAATGAATACCGGTGGGGTAAGAAAATGTAATTTTGGGTGTAGGTACAGAAACCAAGAGTTATCTGTACACGTTTTGATTGTACAAAATCGGTTTTCATATGATTTAGGCATACATCTAAGAATACAGCCCGAAATAATCATCAAAAATTGACTTTTTCATTTGAGCCTTTTGGGAAATTTACTCGTCTTATCCATAGAGGTCCTTTCTACAAGAACAATGAATAACAGCGAAGACAGCACACTTGGTCTGATTCCCGGCATTATTCTCGAGAACACCACGTTATCACCTGGCAACACCACAGTAGAGCCGGGTACAGGTGGTCTCAACTTGGTGGCTAGACTAACACTCACGTTTATGGTCATTGTCATGATATTCACCGTAATTGGGAACACATTGGTGTTGACTGCAGTGGTCGCTTTCTCTACTCTTCGGGATATAACCAGCATCTTTATAGCCAATTTAGCCGTTGCGGACCTCTTAACCGGCTTTATTCATCCGTTCCAGATCGCATTTTTCTTCTACCCGTCCATGGAACTCAATAAGCAGACGTGTATTCTACGTTATACGTCCATTGTGTTCGCTTGTAATGCATCGATCTACTCTCTGGTATGTACAGTTCTTGATCGGTTCATTGCGATAGCCTATCCACTTAGGTACAACCAAATCATCACGGAAAAGAGAGTATATATCGTGATAGTGCTAATCTGGATCTTTGACTTTATATACTGTCTACTCCCACATGTAGCACTGAACGACTTCGAAATGTCGCCATTTTGCCTTTACGAACTGGTTATCAGTCCGGACTTTCGTCGAATGAACCACTCAATAGGCGTGAGTGCGGCGCTGTTGATGTTCTTGATATATCTTCGTATATTCATCATAGCGAGGGGACACGCGAAGCGGATACAAACCGAGGAATCCCAACATGGCGCCAGTCATACGTCATTCAAACGTCAGAGTTACGTCATCACAGCGATGGTTGTCCTATTTTTTCAGATAGCCTGGCTCCCGTTCTCGTTCGTCCAACTGACAATGTATGGACCGAGTGACGTCACGGAAACGAAAGTAATTGTGGCGAACTTTTGCGTTTTTCTTGGATTGTTGAATTCGATGGTTAACCCGATAATCTATGCCTGGAAGAATCGACAATATCGCAGAGCATTTGTGAAAATTCTACGACTGAAACTAAAAGACGATTTGACCATGTCGTCGGTGGACACCACATAAAAATTCATAAGAAAGAATACTATAAACGCTTCAAAATCTTCAATAAGTTAAAAAAACCTTTGAAAACATACAGCTTATATATAATGCCATGCAATTGCTTATTTCACAGATTGCTTGTAACATATGCATACGTAAGATTCGGATTTGTAATGTGGAAATAGTCCTTATTATAGCGACAAAAAGTCATCTTAAAAACTTCTTCATAAATAGGCCTATACCTAATACATGTATGTTAAAAAGTACAGCTTTTAAGTTCTGACAAAAGAACCATTCTTAATAGTTTGGCATTGTACTGTACAAAAACATTCAAGTTACGTCAAGAAAATGATTAGAATCCAGTAGGAAAAATGTATTTAGCAGTCTTACCACTGTATTGTTGTTCGATTCGTAATTCGATCAATTTTCCATGTTGTTATATTTGTTTGTAATTACACGTATAATGTCATTTCAACGCAAATGTTAAATTGTATGTTTGTCAAAGATGAACTTTGTATGCTTAAGTTGAATGAAACTATTCTGAAACTGTTCTGTATTTTAGTTGGCTTTGCAATATATCCAATTCAAGAAGAGGAAAAATACAAATTTTGATTTATCTATTGTTGATTAATTTAGATTTAATATCCGAATCTGAAAGTGAATTTGGCTATACGTGTATGTTGATTTTGAATATTTTCCTGGATACTATTCTTCTTCACAAGGTACACACTGTCATTGACATTTGCATCCAAGCATTCAATCGTTCGACGGGCCAGTTTCGGGGAAACATCGAAAAATGTATTTAATTGGATTATGTTAGTGAAATATGCACATTATGAAGAGGAAGCATGAAACCTGACTTCAAAAATCATTGTATTGACTTTTTCCACTTAGATATCTCAAACGATTGAAGTGTGTAGATTTATTTAAAGCGATGTTTAGAAAGCATTCATACTTATTTGTCAACTGTACACTTAATATCAGTAAAATTGTGAATAACAGTGCGAAATAACAAATAATCTGAAATGTCATTCTCCGGACATCATTGAACTACTCTGTCATGGACGGTCGTGATTGATCAACGTACCCGGTTGTACGGTGTGAGGTCAACACACCCGGTTGTTCGGTGTGTTCATTTTCGAAATTTCTTTTATTTTAAAGACTAGTCAATCTTGCATTTTCAAAGAAGCTGCGGTAAAGTCACAAAAATAAACAAAACCGACAAGCACAGAAAACCACACCACCACCACCACTCTCTTGCACACGGTTCATTCGTTACATTCACCTCTGTAGTTGGCCCAGAGGGTATTGCGTCATCATCTTCTAGATTACGTCACTTTATATCACATCAAAATGGCAATAACAAATATTTTTTTCTTTTCCGAAGTCCAAAATATATCACACTTCACGTTGCTTAAAATTTTATATCATTTTCCAACGATAATAATTTAAATTTTTTAAATTGATGTCATTTATTCAAGGGCGCAGTAATTTTTCGTTACATTTCATCGTGATAGGGAACGATTTTATCCAGCTAACCGTGACGTAATTTTGGACAAACAATAGTATTTCGTAAGTGTTGTTATAAAATCTCGCAACTAGGGCTTAATTCAAGCCGTAGTTACGAGATTTTATAACAACACCGACGGTTTATCAAAACAAAACAGTAAATCGAGTCTATTTTTAGCACAAAAATCATTGACATTGGTAAGAAGGCTTGAGAAAATAGTTCCATTGTATATGGGTAAATTCATCAATTATAATGCCTTTCAAATATACCCGGAATCATAATTTCTTTGTCTACTTTATTATGTTACACATGAAACAATTAAACAGTAATAATACACGTTTTCCTCGGTTGACAAGATTCTTGTCAAACATGGCGTCAGCCCATTGCAGAGATGCATGTGAGAGTAACGAACGACAACTCTGCTCGGAGATTGCACCACCACCACAACCACCACCGTAACAACAACAACACCATCATCAACAACAACAACAAATGTCTGTTGGTTGCAGATCTGTCATATCGGTTCCTCTTTTTCCACATTTTGTCACATCAATCAAAGCTTTCATTGAGCCAAACTGCCCCTTAACTGCTACAGATCCATCATTGGCCTGTGGAATCTACGAGAAATGGATCCACCAACATGAAGTGGATTCTTCACAATTTTCAGTCAAAAATACGTAGCGTGTATTGTGGTTTAGAACTGTTGTTTCCAGTAAACGAACAACATAAAGTTTTGTGTATTGTCTAATTATTGGTTCTTGAACATACATGTAGTCAACCAGTACAATTTATAGTGATTAATGTTGTCTTTATAGTTATTTGTAAAAGTTATATGTTAGTAAAAATAAGAAAGAATAAAAAGATAAAAGAACTAAATTTATGAAAAGTTTCTCAATGTTATTTTTTGTTTCCAGAACTAAAATATCTACCTTTATCCCTTTTTCAGGAAAGAGTGATGTTGGGTGAAATCAGCATATATACGTCGCATTCTGTTATTCTTTACCAAACAATACATTGTAAAAGAGGCTAAGAAAAACATTGAGACAAAAGGAGAAAATGCTGATGATCAGCATTTTCTCCTCTTGTCGCAATATTTTCTGTACAATAATGTACACAAATCATCATCTTTTTATCACCAACATTGACGTCTACAGCGACTTTCAAATCGGAAAAGTCTAAACTTTGGCTGTTTGGGAAATGTTTAAACAATCCTCGTGGCTACCGCTTATGTGCCAATGGGTTCAGAAAATTTATTTTCATGAACACTCCTTCAAATTGGAATAGTCTATAACACTATTTTAAAAGGGATTGATAATGCATGAGGAAAACTGGACATGCGATCTTTAAAAGTGATTGAATTGTTTACAAATTCTCAAGAGAATCAAATGGTTGCTATGCTAACAGCCAGATATTGGTCAGTCATACATTGGTTCATATTACGAGAAAATTTCAAGTGAATTTTGAGTATTTATTGTTTTGGGCACAGTCTATCAACATTTATGAGGGGTTTCGCCAAAGTCAAAATCAGTTTCTTTCCTATACAAGACCACTGTATGGAAACTACTGTATGTATAGTTAGCTGGGTTTTCCGAAGTCAAAATAAAAATGGCGGACGGGATTTCTGTACAAGGTAGGTGTCATGTATTTTTGGTCACATACTATTGAATATGTTCTTTCATGCAACTTGACGGATATCAGCGTGAAGGCAATTGGTTGGAGAACCAATAAATATAGCCCCCTTTTTACGAATTTGCCTCGTTTGACTATAATGTTTGAATGAACACAGTGTCGTGTTGATCTTGAAATCCGAAGCGATATATTTTGAAAAATCGGTCTGTATTTCCGAATTCCTAATGTTCCTGTCAACAACACAGGGCTAGATGGGTGGAGAAATTGATATTCTTACCTGACATGTTTCGACAGATCGTCTGTGTAGTCTACATTTGTTGTAATTACACTTGAAATCGATAATCTTACTTCAGTCTTTCTGTATATTTTTTTCCATTATTGTTTTCGTTCTGTGGCACACCCAAAGTGAAAATTCACACAATCTTTTTATAACTGGTATCGGACTATCCCACAAATGAAAATATACACATAATTATATAATAACTAAATCAAGTATATCATGCTTTTTTTTCCAAAGTGTAATTACAGCCAAAGTAAAATTACACAGACGAAATATTGAAACATATCCCTTAAGCTTAACTACGGTATCAATTTCTACACCTATCTATTCGTGTGCTCTTTTCAGGAAAATTAGGCACTCATATCTGTTCATCAGGTAATAATTATTCAAACATTTTAAAACTTGGTTAAATTGAACAGGTAGCAATTGTTAAAAGTGATAAAAATATTGAAACTTTGTTATTTTCCAAAAATGTGTACACCTATTTGTCAAAAGGAAACTGCGGATTCAATTAAAATACTTTTTGATGCTGTTTGTCAGTCATTATTTTAACTTTTTCAACATCCAATCACAATGCACTGATATAATGGGATGACGCCTTTATTCACCAAATTTGATATGGCTGTCGATTGTTGACATATTGAAAAAGTTAAAATAATGACTGACAAACAGCATCAAAAAGTATTTTAATTGAATCCACAGTTTCCTTTTGACAAATAGGTGTACACATTTTTGGAAAATAACAAAGTTTCAATAATTTTTATCACTTTTAACAATGTCTACCTGTTCAATTTAACCAGGTTTTAAAATGTTTGAATAATTATTACCTGGTGAACAGATATAAATGCCTAAAATTCCTGAAAACAGCACGTGACTAGATGGGTGCAGAAATTGATACCGTAGTTAAGCTTAAGGGATATGTTTCAATATTTCGTCTGTGTAATTTTACTTTGGTTGTAATTACACTTTGAAAAAAAGCATGATGTACTTGATTTAGTTATTATATAATTATGTGTATATTTTCATTTGTGGGATTGTCCGATACCAGTTATAAAAAGATGGTGTGAATATTCACTTTGGGTGTGCCACAGAACGAAAACGATAATGGAAAAAAATATACATAAAGACTGAAGTAAGATTATCGAGTTCATACGTTTTCTGAAGCACACTAAAAGACATAACATTGCTAGTTCATTTTGAAAGGTATGTCTTGATGCCAAGGTCGATTATTCTAATGCGTTTTTAAAATGATATCAGTTGTTTGAAAATGTTGCTGATAAGTAAAAGAAACGCCTTTAAAGTTGAGACGAAAAGGACAAATTTCATTTACATTTTAACTGCGGCATCCATCAATGAGTTTAATTTCAAGATTAAATATATGTCTCTTAAACGGCGCAAAACTTTGGTTTGAACTTTTCAGAATTTTCCTAAGAAATTCAGTTCATTCAGATAAAAAAAAGGTGAAATTTATGAGAAATTATATGTGAAATGTCTCTTTAATGAAAATCGTTTGGATAGTTTGGAATATATATGTCGATAGTTCAACACAAAAGAGTTTCGGAATCATGTATCTGATTTTATCCAGAAAAACCCAAACATATGTGTTTTCGGGTTAGATATTGCACCCACACATACAGAAAAACAGTTTCACCCAGCTGTACACCGGGTTAGTTTCGGTTTGCACACAGCTGTACAGCATGCGAATTTTCAAAGTGTAATTACAACAAATGTAGACTACACAGACGATCTGTCGAAACATTTCAGGTAAGAATATCAATTTCTCCACCCATCTAGCCCTGTGTTGTTGACAGGAACATTAGGAATTCGGAAATACAGACCGATTTTTTTTTCAAAATATATCGCTTCGGATTTCAAGGTCAACACGACACTGTGTTCATTCAAACATTGTAGTCAAACGAGGCAAATTCGTAAAAAGGGGGCTATATTTATTGGTTCTCCAACCAATTGCCTTCACGCTGATATCCGTCAAGTTGCATGAAAGAACATATTCAATAGTATGTGACTAAAAATACATGACACCTACCTTGTACAGAAATCCCGTCCGCCATTTTTATTTTGACTTCGGAAAACCCAGCTAACTATACATACAGTAGTTTCCATACAGTGAAGACATCATATTGACGAATTGTACGTTGGGAAACATTTTAAAAGCAGCACTGTGCTGATTTTCATCGAAAACCTCGTAACTGCAGTGTAAAACAAGCTGCAGTTACGGTGTTTTCGATGAAAAGCGACGATTTTTGTTTGTTTTATTGCATCAATATCATCTGTACATTGTATCTTTAATTTGTCACTTGATGCTTTTTTCAATCTTAACAAGTCTTTTCACGAGGCCTTTGTAGTTGCAGTCATATTAAAGATTTTACAAGGAACTAGCAATTTCAAGGATTTTCAGTGCGAAGTAGGTCTGTATACAAAACCGTTTTTCAGATAATACCTGGTTTTGGATTCTTTTATAGAAATGGCTTGGAAAAACATTGCTACGACAGAATACATATTGACAATCAGCATTTCATTTCCTTCTTTAACTTCATTATAGTCTGTGGTATATTGTACAAAAATACTGTTTTTATGAACATCAGCTTTGTCGTCTGTAACAGCCTTCAAATGGGATCACCCTTTTATCATACAACCAAGGGTCTTATTTCATAAATGACGTCTGTCGTTATGTCCGCAATGTAGCAATTTCTTGTCTCCATATTCAATCGGAATTTGACCACACTTACCACAGTGAATTTCTATGGTATCAAGCTCACGGTGGGTAACCCACGTAACATTCGGGAAGCGTTCACACCGAACAATCGTCCGCTTCAAGTCTCTTTTGTCTAATTTCTAAGCGAATACGCTATGGATTTTGATGAGATAAAGTGCAGCGTACGCCCCTTTTAGGTCATTCTCGCAATTCGCTTAAATGTTTGAAGAAACCATGAAATTCGGTGGAAAGAGAGTTAGACTCGGAAATGGCACTCTCAAAGGCGCGTGCGTTGCACTTTAATTATCTAATCAACATCCGTAGAGTGTAAGCCGAGAAATTAAACAAAACATGCTTGAAGTGGACGATTTTCGGTGTGAACGCTTCCCAAAGGTCACGTGGATTATCCACCATATAGCTGCACATTCCGCTTATGAAATTCAAATAACTCTTGCCGTTCTTGAATTTTCTGCTTTAGAATTGAAAAATATGCATTTTGTGCGGAACTACCGCTACAATTTTGAACGGAATTAAATCAAACATGCGACAGTAAAACGTTGCGATTTCTACTAAATGCATGATACTATCAAAACTCAGTTAAGCCTCTCTTACAACCTGACGTGCGTCTTTATAAATCGTACGTCTTCGTGGATTATTAAAACGCACGATTTATAAGGACGCACGACGGGTTGTAAGAGAGGCTAAAGAATTATACGACCAATTCTTTGCTACGTGCAGTCTGCCTCGAGGATGCGTCCACCAAAACTGTACGTAGCACGTGCGTGCATCGCACGACTATGCATATGTTTTAGACGAAGATCACACGCAGGAGCAAGTAGCACAAGTTGTAAGAGAGGCTTTAGCTCTTGTCATTCTCTGCCATTGAATTAGGAACAAGAGCTTCGCAGAACGGCGCATATACGCCCGATAGGGGCTTGTCAGTAAAAACTGGCATTTTTTTCAATCCAAGGGCATATAATTCAAACATGAAAAGTTATCAAAATTTTGTTTGCACAACAAGACACCATAGAGATTCATTGTGGCTAGTTTGGTTAACTTCTGGTTGAAACTGTAGAAGAAGCACACAGGAGAAAATGGGCATTTTTGAGAAAATGGGCATTTTTCCTTAAATTCAAGGGCAGATAATTCAAGAACGAAAACAGTTATCTAAATTCCGTAAGCGATGTGCACAACTAGACACCATGGAGATTAATTGTGGCAAGTTTGATCAAATTCTGGTCAAAACTGTAGGAGGAGTTGCGCGCACAAAAAATGGGCATTTTTTTTAACTCAAGGGCAGATAATTCAAGAACGAAAAGAGTTGTCTGAATTCCGTAAGCGATGTGCACAACTAGACACCATGGAAATTCATTGTGGCAAGTTTGATCAAATTACGATCAAAACTGTAGAAGGAGTTGCGCACACAAGAAATTGCTAACGGACGGACGGACGGACGGACAGACGGACGGACGGACGGACAGACGGACGGACGAGCGGGGTCATAACATAATACGACCCTTCGGGCGTATAAAAATGTCTTTAGCTGATACGCCCCTCTCGGCTGAAAACGTGTCGTTCTTGTTTTGCTGTTTGGGAAATGGGAACAAGAAGTACTTCGGGGTCATGTGACGATATTTCATGGTGATTCTACTTACTTTTGGATGGAATCATTTTGAAGGTAAAATGCTATTTTTTTTTAAACTAAATCACTGGTGAGTGACGTCGGAATTATTCGGGCAACGTCGAAAACATTCGGCGGTGGAACTTTCCACCACCGAATGTTTACGACCGCGCCCGAATTAGTTCAGATACGTAGCGACGACGATCGAAATAATCCAATGATGTATGAATTTCAAAATGGCCACATTACGGGTATTCTACATTAAACAATACATGAACAATTCTCAAACTAGACTTTCACGTAAATTTTATAATATATTATCTTTGGGAAATTATTGACCCCCCCCCCCCCCCCCTTAAAAATGTTATAACGGGAGCTTGTTCTCATTTTGCCCAAATGTTTGCTGTGCTAAATGGTAATAAATCAGAAACATTTTGAAACCAATCTTTTTGTCACAAGAACCTTTCAAATGGAACATTTCATTTTTGTCGTTTGACAAAGCGTTAATGGAGAGACAATGACAAAGTTGAGGTCACTGTAGGTGTAAGGTTATCAATGTTTGTATGTCGACCAATAGCCTTCGTGCACGCAAACAAACAGGAAGATCTAGACGCTGGGGCTTATCCGAACAACACGACAATAAGAACCAGATGTAATTGAATAATTGCCACCGGCGATCAAACAATAGACAATCACTGAACAGTGAGATTTCACTTAGTATTGTATCATTTTGAATGATTTTAAAAGCGTGAAAAGTGTCAACATTGGGTGTGCACGACTCTTCTCAAACAGTTCGTTGGCTTACACAGTGTTGAAGAACTGTTTAGGTCTTTCATTTTATTCTAAATAAATGGGACAATGACCATCTCGATTTTCGGCAAATTGTCTACAAATACAACTACCCACTGAATTATGGATGCAAAACGAACGCTATCGGACTGTATTCCAGTCTACGAGGGGTGATCCAAAAGTAATGTCACAGTGTCTATAGTTTTGTTATTCGACGTATTCTTGTACAAATAAAGACTTATCATTCCAGCTTAACCTATTGGCAATATGCTTTTCTGAATTATTTGAATATTGTTTAGGCCTATATATCCGAGAAAATAAAATGCCAAAAAGAACCCATGTCGTGCATATGCGCCGCACGCCCTAGACTATTCTTTTGAAGATTAATATTACTTTATGCTCTGTCATTATATAGAAGAAAAATCAAGGCAATTAAGCTGATATTTAAATGCCGCTACGTCATGATATTTCTAAGCAATCTTAGAACGTTTCAATAAAATCGGTGTGTTGAAATACCAAATAAGTCTTATTGAATTCATCACTCGCATTCTGGATAATGGCAGAATGGGATAAATGCCCACAACGTGCAATTCTGAACTTTTGCTAAAGGCTTGCAAAATAGCCGATTGAAGCAACAGAAACAATAAATTCGACCTAAAAGAACGTACATTTCACGATAGAGACGTCTACCGTTAGTGCAAGCTTTTTTGAGAGTGAATATGTGTCGTTTGAAGATCAAAACGAGCCGGAAGACATGTGGAGCTGGGGAATAACGCCAACGTCCATGTTACTTTGCGCTATTTCCGCATCTTAAGCTGAATTTATGAAGAATTTATCATGTCGACCTAAACCAACTGAGAACAAATTGATTCAAGGAATGCATTCAAAGAATTGCTGAACGAGTTGTTTAAACATGCATTTATGAAGCAGGTCGAACCCCACGAATGTTGCATTAATTAAACACAGAGGGCGATATTTTGAGAAGGAGTAGAATGACGTCAATGACGTCGTATGTTGTGCGGCGCTGGACACCGATGAGCTATGTATAAATGTAGTTTATTTTTGTAATTTTACACGAAACTTTATGAAAATTCGTGCATGTATTAAACGAATGTTAATCTTTCGGCATCTAAAGTTGCATGAGGATACTTTCAAAAAATTACCGAAAACAACGTTTGTGACATTACTTTTGGATCATCCCTCGTACAAAGGTCGAGGCCTGACAACACATAATCCCAACGGAAATGCGCTAATCCAAAATCTGCAATTATGATCTGCCATTCAACAGAGCTGAATTTCCTTATTTTCTCTTCTCGACATAAGAATTATAGAGAGAAAAGAAGGCTATTAGTTTTAACCGGAACTCATTCTAGAACTGCTGAAGGAAGCACTCTCGCAGTTTGGACTGTCTCAAGATGTCTGTAACTCCAGGGGCCGTATTCACCAACATGTCTATGATTGTCTATATTCAAAGTACATTACTAGCCAGTTGATTGGACGAGACGTATGTCTCGACCAATCAGATGGGTTGTTGTGTAATTTGCAACATAAACTTAGAGTTAGACTGGTTCGTGAATACCACCCCATATGCCCGTTACCGATGTTCTTTATTCAGATGTCTTAAAGAATAAAACACTGGTAGGCTATAAGCGTTTTATTACAATTACATGCAATGCAAATCCTTTCAATGTTGGGCCTAAGGTTTTGTCATTTTGGGAAGGACAATAAACCATTAAAGGTAATTTCAACGTTGAATATTTTCATGTAGGGGTTCATGAATACTGAAAATACGGTAGAGGAGACACCTTTATGATGACACGTCGATAAGACATGTCTGTACAGTTTAGACATATGTATTGCACAATCTGGGTAACAAGATCAGTCTGGAACTTGAAACAAATTCGTCTGGACGAAAAATGGTATGGTTTGAAAAACATTTTGTAGTATTGCTTTTATGTATTCAAGACTATTAAAAATCAGATCATAAATCCTTCATGACAATTAAATTTTGGCGCCCCAATTATCATATGAAAAAACAAGATATAGGTTAAACATGACCATGGCATGGAGTGACATGCATTTTGTATTTACTGTTATTCAAAATTTTTATAAAGATAGAAAAATGGATATTTCAGCAAAATGCGATTGTTCAAGTGTTTTAAAAATTATGTCAGTGTTTTGTACACATATAGAATTTCTAAGGAGATTTTCGATTCGAAATGATCTATAATGAATAACTTGCATGACTTTACGGCATAAATGTACTTTCAAAAAATGAATATTATAGTCTATTAGTCAGCAGTAGAAAAAGGAGGGAAAACCTGTATGCACAACACGAGTTCAAAAATAATGAAAAAAAAAATCAATGTCCATGTACACAATATTTTCAGAAAATCTTAAACGTGGTTGATTATTGATAAACCAACTGATAAAAAAGTTATTGGAGATAAACCAAAATTTTGGTTTATCTTCAATAACTTTTTTTATCAGTTGATTTTTCAAAAATCAAATACGTCCAGCGTTTTCCTGGCATTTTCCCACATTCTCTGCTTCAAACCGAATTCAAATTGGTCAAGTATTGACAAAGTTATTGAAGATTATCGGAAATTCTAAGTCACATGATTATACACCGTGATGTATACCATGTTTCGTTTATATGATGGTAATTTTCTAGAAAAGCTAGTGCATATAGACTCCGATGAGTCCGTGAACGCCAATCTGTATTTCGGGTATTTATGAATAGAATCAATCACATTTAATCATACACTACAAAACAACAGTAATTATTTACCACAAGAAATACAATTGTGAAATATGATTTTCTGTTTGGAAGATTCGAAATGTATGACAAGCGTAGAAATCTGACCAATGGACCTTACTCTTTTGCTACCAAATTTCCTGGAATTGTCCTTATTCCAGTGCAATTTTTTGGAAAGTATACAACAGAGCTTATCAGTTTATGAAATAGTATAAAAACATGGCTGAAACTTTCAGGAATTATTGCACATAACTGTTTAGCCTGATAGCATACTTTTTATCAGGCAGTTTGATCAGATGATCTTAACTTTGACCTTGAATGACCTAATTAAGCTATTGTTTTGAGAGTAGCCAATCGGCGACATCGGTACTCTCTATGGATGTTACAGAAAAGCGACATTGGCAGCGAAAGATTTTTAAAGTCTGCACACAATAAGACAAAGTTGGCAATACTCTGGGCTTATGAATCTAGTATAAAATTATAAGTAATCTGTTTCATCTGACACCATAGAATTCTTTTTTCCCTATAATATGCGTTGCTTGGTTCGGATAACACCTAATAACATTTGCAACGAAGGCACAGAAAATATAGCATGTATGACCATACGCACAGTACTTTGTTCATTTATGTAGGAAATATGCACGGGCATATAACACGAAATGATAAAAAAAGATGATAGCGGTAATTCATGTATTGAGAAAAAGACGAAGACGAAAACGTTATAGGTTGTGTAAAAAAGAAAGTCACACAATAATATTATTAAATTATCTATAATTTCAGAAGTTCGCCTTAATGCTATTTAGTATTGTGGGACTAATTTGGAGAGGTAAAGCCGACTTCCAGAACAGTCTTGATCATCCGTTATCATTCCGATGCCCGCACCAAACGCAAACTATTAGTAGGATATACAGCGCCCACAACAATCATGCTGAAGACAGAACATTTTCACTTTCATGTGTCGATATACTGTCTGGAGTCACTGGGGGATCACATTGCTTTTGGACAGGTATGTCAGAAGTGTTCAAATTAATTTCAAGAGTTAAACATATAGAGTTGTTTCAAGAGTTAAACATACAGAGTTGTTTTTACAGTGACATTTCAGATTTTTTTCTCATAAATTTCACTTTCATTTTCATCTAAAAGAGCATATTTTCTTACGAAAATTCTGAAATTTTCTAGCCAAAATATTGCGCCATTTACGAGAAATATATATTTTTGTGTTAAAATTAAACAAACAGTTCACAACAGTTCAGATGTATATAGAATTTGTCGTTTCTTTCTCAACTTTAAAGGCGTGTTTATCGCTTATCATCAACAACTTAAAAAAACTGATAGCATTTATACCCATTAGAATAACATATCTTGGCATCAAGACATACTTTAAAAAATGAAATGAGGATAAAATGTCCCTTTAAAGCTGCACTGCCTTGTATTCAAAACATATTTTGCATATGTGACAGAAAAATGTACATGTGCGAGGGTTGTTTGATAAATTCGCGGAATTTGTTTCTCATTCCTTTACTTTGTATTAAAAAATTATGAAATTACGCGCACGTATAGAAAATCATGTCATACATTTGGGGCTTTAACGACAATAAAAACCCACTCTTATGCACTTTTTTCGGTTTCCATAGCAACCCATTTACGCGACATTGCCTTTGGTCAGTTTTGAAACAATTGTGAAAATGAAAATCGTGCCAGTGCGGGCCAGAACCAGGTAATTTAAGCTTGTGTTTGGTTGACATTGTGTAGTAGTTTTCTGAAAATTTGCCGTTTCTATTTCAAAAGTTGACGTGTACACAGCGTATTCAAGATCATGTCGTAAGCAAATCGTCGAAGAAAACTGACGTCATCTTATAACCTGATAGCGCGCCGTCGTGATGTTTCGTGTTTGGTTAGAGTTATCGCCTACAGAATACATTGAGAGAAATGGGAAAGTCTATGAATTTGTCGATATGTGGAAACGCATTTGCATTTAAGAGGTACGGACGCTAAAAGACAGACAAAACATCGGTACATGATGATGACTGTCCAGGTAGACCAAACCATTCGATCAGTCAGAGTACAGGTGCTTATGAAGGACAGCTTGTCTGGGCGGATATGTGCTTGACTGTACTGTCAGTTGCTGTGAAGATGTCTCTTTCGAATTAATTAAGTCGTTTATCGTACTTTTACAGGAGATGAATAAGCATGTCAAAGGTTTCCGGTAGTTTGGCGTTTTGTTTTCTACGAGACGTCGACCAGCAGAATCATGTTCAGTCTTCTAACTATTCTTGTGATTTTCTAATGCGGTATTACTATGGTTGCGACAATTCCTTTGATAAAATTGAAACGACTAGCGAAATGCGGTTTTGTTACTATGATCCCGAAACAAAGAAATAAAAATGTATATGTACGTAAAACTCTCGGCACACTCCATCCCTAAACAGTACGGAACTAATATCATAATTCATTGTCCAGCATATCGAAACTTCCGACGAACTAAAACGCATACACAGTAATTTTAAAGCTGAGCTGCTGGGGACTATATCGACAGAGTCAATGGGTCGTTCAGTTCTGATTTTCACAGACCTGACGTCAATTTCGGCGGCGTGACGTTACGTGACGCTCAGGCAAAGGTAACTGGCAAGATATGACCCTATTCAATGGTATCTGTAGCAATTATTTGTAAGCGTATGATAATGATATTTTGCATTCTTACTAACGAATAGTTAAGGTTTATCACGAAACAAATTAAATTTTGATATTCAATCACAATTTTGAATTACAGAATAATTCCGCGAATTTATCAAACAACCCTCGTATAAAATGTAAATACTAGTGGTCCCACGATTTTTCTGATTCCCGCCAAACAATAAAAACATATCAATTTACTAATCATAGGTTATACATATCAAAACGAAACCATATCGATGATAATCAGCATTTGGATGTAATATTGACGAGACGATTTGCACATGCGTCTCACCAATAACATGTTTTTATAGGTTAAAAGTAACTTAGTTTGTTAATAAACATCAGAGTAGCCTGGGACAACTTGTATGTAATAAAAAGACAGAAAAGACAGGCAGTATTAATATTTGATATGCGTCTCTTCCTAAGCGTACAAGTCTGAATCTAAATGTTATCAACGCATGCTTTCGAATTCGACGATTTTAAATATATCCATATTCTTGGTATATTACTATCTCGCCTGCTTTTGGTTCTCATGCATAAAGATAGAAATAAACAAACAAAACATTTTTATAATGCATTTCGCTTTAACTTTGGGATGTAATATTACGGAGTTACAATATAGAATTATACACCGTATTCCTGGTACAAATGATTTCTTATTCAAAGTAAAGTACGTGTATATAGGCTACCAAGTTCAGCTTACAGTACGTTTTTTAACCGCCAATTCGTTTCCTACGCCGAAAACTAAATCATGACAGAATTTTCACAAAATAACACATCTAGAATGTGTTTTGTTATTTAGCGTGTTATAATGGAGATAATAACAAGTTTAGAGGTCTTTATTTGCCAAATAAAAACCGATGTGCAACGGACTATTGTTTAACCGAAGTATTGCCCAGCAACGTTAACCCGGGACAACTTAATTTTCGTGCACAAAGTCCGTTAGTTGACCGTCTTAACAAAACAAAGCCGAAGTGGGGGTCATTACATATGCAGATGTGCCGGGTTAATCTTGCTTGGCAATAAACTTGCGCTCATTATTATCAATATTGCAGACGATTACGTTTGTTTATAAATATCCACAGCGCACGGTCACTTCGGTTTATATTATCCAGCAAAATTAACCCGGGACATCTGCATATGTAATGACCCCACTTCGCCTTTGTTTTGTTAAGACGCTCAACTGAGTCGTTTTCAAAATTCGCAGGTTTTCTTGTCCACGTGAGATAACTTGTACATTTAAGTAATCAAATAAACATTAATGTTAAAAATGAGTCCATACCAATGTAATTGTGTTGATTAAGCATAAAAATATAGCATGTTACATGCTTTAGTGAGATATTTTACATGTTATATGGCCTGAAATGTGTAAATTTGCTTTGTCCCACTGCTACCCTCATTGGTTTTGACCAGCAAAGATAACTACTTTTAACTGTAATTGAAAAACTTTTTTGGGTTAGTTTGCATGACAATATGTTAAATTACACTTTGAATATACCAGTTACCCAAATGATATTATGTAAATGGTATAAAAATCATCATATATCCTTGTCCCACAGATTTTTGTCTTTGGTGTTCCAGTGTCTAAAAGGTCAAAGAAATGCAATCTTAATTAGATGTAGACACAAATCATGTACCTCCTTTTGAAAAGCTATCGTAGGCTCATACATTACAATTGAAAGAGGAAGAATTTATTTTGTGTCTTGTTAATAAATTGAAAAAGAAGGCGGTCAACTTGTACAGTACTTTTTTTCTTTGTCTTTGGGATGACGCACTTTATAATACTTTGCAAGGTACCTTTTTATTAGATATTTGTCCGGTATATCTGACTTAAAGTACAGTAAATGCGTCCAATAGTAGATTTAACAAATACCCGATTTTCACTTATATTTTTGCAAATTAGTGTGAAATTGTCCTTGGTGTTCCAGTCCTTGGTGTTCCGGTCTGAGCACTGGAACGCCAAAGACAAAAATAAAATGGCACTGACGCATGTCAGATTGCATGGATTAGGTATTATTAAAATAAGGTAACATACCAAATTTCAGCTTTGTTCGTGTAATAATTTTAGAGAAAATGCCAAATCTAGGTTTCGCTCAATGTTTTAAGTGGAGTTTCATGTTAAGGGTTGAAAATGACTTTTTGTGAATATCTGAATGAATGGAGCATAAAGATATCATTGAACAATCGTTACTTACCAAATGTTAGCTTTCTTTGTCCATTGTTTTAGAGAAATGCCAATTCAAAGTTTTGAACTGACGGGCAGGCGGACAGACGGTAAATGCTAGAACAGTATTACCCAAAATGTTTTATATTAGTGCATTAAAATCCTAAATTATTACACATTAACTATATCTCTTTGCATTCCTATATCTTTCGGCTCATGCCATGTTACTGAATTCATGTCTTAAAGGAGGTTGGATTTTACTATCAACTGGAGATTAAGCTTGGACTTTTCATTGGCATTTTAATTTGTCAAGCGCTCTGATGTACGTTCCGGGAAGCGGAATCACATGGGACAAATATTAGCTGCCAGTTTCAACCTAAATAAATGCAATATAACATTTTAAAGCAAAGAAAATAGATGATTTTCTTTGGGGTTATGTTGATGTCTTTGGTGTTCCGCTAATGTCTTTGGTGTTCCAGTAATGTTGAATTCATTTTCCAAGAAAACTGATCCAGCAAATGCATCAAAAGTACTAGTTATATAAAGCAAATTGTACATACTAATTTTGACGATTGAAACTTTTCTGGACATTTGGACTCAAATAAGACATTTTGAGACTAAAATGTTTGATTTTTTCCAACTTTAGCAGACAAAGATACTTTCCTGTAAATTATTATGTAATTATGCATCCAAAATGATTCTTTTCTATTATTTTTTAGCTATTGACCTTTTAAAATGTAATTTGGTGAAAAAAATGTGAAATATCTTTTAATCTATATTAATTTCATACCTTTATTTAACCGGAACACCAAAGACATTTTTGTCCGGAACACATGGTTAATAACTGATTTAGAAGCTACCCACCAACAATCCAGGGTGGAAAATGATTTGAAACATGTTATTAATAATCTAACAACAAATTGAGAACACAAAAATTACAATATTTGACAATTATTTTTCATGATTTACTGGTCTAAAAAACCTGCGAATTTTGAAATTGACTCAACTAACGGACTTTGTGCACGAAAATTAAGTTGTCCCGGGTTAACCTTGCTGGACAATAATAGATTCACAATTAAACGAGAATTTTTACAGTTGAATTGCTTTATCAAAACAACTGAAATCATTCTCGTTTAATAGCGAATCTATTATAACAATACATGTGTATTATATAGGTCTCCAACGCTTTTGTGATGTTTATAAACACACTTTTAACCTATGAAAACATGTTATTGTAGAGACGCACGTGCAAATCGTCTCGTCAATATTACATCAAAATACTAATTTTCATCGATATGGTTTCGTTTTGATCTGTTTAATCTATAATTAGTAAATTGATATATTTTTATTGTTTGGCGGGAATCTGAAAATCGTTGGAGCACTATACATTCAAAGTTAAACGAGAATCGATACAAATATTTTGGTTTATTTTAGGGTTGAACAGGTATCAGTGTGTATAAGTTGTTACTATAAATAGTCAAATATACATCCTGCCTCCCCTCTTTTCCGTTATCGGTCTAGTCCATCATTAGTAAAAGATTTTGAATCGTTTATAGGTAAAAACCAAGGCGCACGGCACATCGATTTTTATTTGGCAAATAAAGACCTCTATACTTGTTATTTTTTCGTAAACACAATGCCAGAAAACCCTCGTAAATGATTTTGGTTATGTAAACTCAAGAGACAAAGTTCAAAATTTGCTTCTTATACTATTCAAAATGTATATTCAAATGCAGAAACACAAGAAAAGAACATTTACCCATCAATTCAAGGTCTAAACAAATATTTTTCAATATCAAAATTTTAAAGGAATAACACTGCAGCAAAACAGTTTACATTTTTTTTTACAGGAATGGAATAGATATGTCGTATTTTTTAATCTTTAATCGAGCGAAGTTTTTGTCATTCAAAAATTATATTAAGAGTGACTTTTAAAGGAAAGGAAATTTAAAAACATACAAAAGTTGGGTTTTTTTTGTTTCCAACAAAAGAATGGATATAATCAGAAGATGTATAAGATACATGTTTATCTTTCAGGAGTATTGATAACATTGTGTAAAATTGTGTGGTGTGTTTTTGTAAATATGAGATGAATAAAGTTTATTAAAAAAGTTAAAGAAAAATAAATAAAACTGAAATACGTCAATAACAACATACAATGTATATTTTTACGAAGCAAAGCGCGTGAGAAAATACGTTGAAAATAATTTACTTTCAACAAAATAAGTAAAATACTGATTGATTATTATACCAGACGATTTTGATCACTTTAATTCACAAGAAGATGTTTTGTATGTTGTGTCGTTTCTTTATTAAGGTTTATGGATCTTATAAAAATTGATCGTAACATGATTTTACTAACAGGCTATGTCAATGACTACGACCAACTTGTCCACTACTCATGTCCAACAAACCTTTACATGAATGGTATGCAAAGTGTACATGACAACCATCACGAAGACAGAAAATGGAAATTCTATTGCTGTAATATGACCAGTAAGTAATGAACTATAAATAAAACAAAGTAAAAATAATAGAAACTGCGAATCTTTGAAATAGGACGAAAATGGAAGGATACATCAAACATCTTTATAATGTTAATTGACGTTTTGATGCCATTAACTTTCACAGAGGTCAAAGATAAACACTAACGCCCGAGCACCAAGCCTAGGGGTAGTTAGTATTTTGTGGGTCTCTGCAAATGTTAAGGACAAAAAATATCAGCAGCAAAAAAAAAGTGAATTGCCGCTACTATTGCATAAAATATGACGAATTCTGGATGATAAAACACAGAAATGTGATGAAAATGACAGATTACGCCGAAAAGTATAAACCGACACAGTCCTTAAAAGTACCGGATTTCCTGGTAATTGGTCCGGTATTCAAAATGAGTTATGTTATGCATTGATAGGGGCCGTCATCGTCGCTTCTGAGTTTTCAATATATTTGTTTCAAGAAAAGTACATTTTAACCGTCTTTTGTTTTTCCGGTTTAGAGTGACTCTTGCTGATGTATTCTCATGTCCATTTCATATGGAAAACCATTATAGATTTGATTGGTAATTTGTAATTTGATTGGTTAGTTAATAGATAACGATATTGGATATTCCAGGTTCATTGAAGATTGCATCTTATAGATGCCTGTCAGATCTTAAATTGATAACAATGGTTATTAATGTAGTCTACCCCTTATGAGACGTGACGTCGGAATTATTCGGGCGGCGTCGAAAACATTCGGCGGTGGAACTTTCCACCGCCGAATGCTTACGACCACGCCCGAATAAGTTCGGATACGTAACGACGACGCTAAAAAAATCGATGAATCGCAAATGGTCGCATTACGGGTATTCTACCTTAAGATCTTAATTTAATCATAGTGCGTTAATGAATGCATATAAAGGCACGGAAGAATACATTTTGTTCAGTGTTCGACCTACTTTATGGACCAATGAAATTGCAGTACATTTTTAAGATTTTGCTGTTATATTTTGCCTAAACGAGACAGTCGGCTATACATAGCCACACCCCGTATCCAATAAACCGCAAGCGAACACTTAGTCAGATAGTCTGTATAGTAGATTCTACGCGATATAAACATTCAAACCATTAAAATTGCGCGCATTCACGTAGAATCTATAGTGTATCGGTTATAACTGTAGACTTGTATACAAACAATAAAAAACAAATATACAGTTTTAACTTTTATCAAACCATTTATCGTGAGCTATACGAGCGAAGTAATGTCCTAACTCGTTTATTCTCAAAAGAGAAAGTGTTTGTGTTGGGTCATTTTTCAACAACAAGTAGTAAAGTGTTTGTGTACAAGTCTACAGTTATAAACGATGAGTTTTACTATACAGCCTATTCGTGTCTGTTAATGTTTATACATCTCCTTTTAACAGATCTTCACTTGGCAGACTGCAGTTTCAGTGATTGGACCAACAGTTTCGACCATGTCCAGGACTTCCATGTTCCAAACGGACACGTGCTTAAAGGGGTTATTTCTAGACATGATAACCATAAAGAGTAAGCATTTTAAATAAATATCATTAATGGTAAGACGTAACGTCAAAAGTTGCGGACCAAGCAAAAATTGGCTATGCACTTCTGTTTAAAACCGCATATTTGTTATTTTTGTTTGAGAAACACACATGTATTTGGTATCATATAAAAGATATTAAATTGTAATTTATTAATATATGTCGAATTTCAACATTGTTTGAATACAGACAATTTGATAAACAAAATAAATAAACTCTGACGCAGAAAATGACGTCGTCACGTGTAACAGAAATTACCAAACAAACTCGCGAGAATCCCAATAGAATAAAAAGTAACACTTTTTAAAGCGCACAAACTTTGGCAAATTACGTCAGTGATGTCACAGAAGATATAGCGTAAATCTTACGGCAGTTGGATGGTGTAAACAAACTATGGAGGAATAGAAAGAAAGAGATAAGTAGCGTCACGCTGTTAAAAAAACGTCATTTTTTCGGTATGTCTAATTTTTAAATCTAATTCATTTTTCCAATAGCGATTAGAAATCAATATAAAAAATTTTGGGACATACATCTGAGCTCTAGTTTTTGTAGTTAATTTTTTGTCTTGATTGGAATTGAAGAAAATCATTATTTTATTGTGTTTGTAGCGTCTTAAAAATGTCACATTTTCACTAAAACGGTCCCAAATGCAAGGGTGATTTTTTCATATATAGCTTTTTTTCTAAGAAAATCAAAATATTTTGAATTTGAATTGATTTTCGACATACATCTCGGATACAATTTGAAAAAATAAATGTATTTGTCAATACCTCTTCAACTAGCGAAGATATAGAGTGTGATGTAGCGTCTTAAAAATGTCACAAAAACGCGTTTTTGACGATTTGACGTCATGTTGATTTTTTCGGTATGTCTAATTTTTAAATCTAATTTATTTTTCCAATAGCGATTAGAAATCAATATAAAAAATTTTGGGACATACATCTGAGCTCTAGTTTTTGTAGTTAATTTTTTGTCTTGATTGGAGTTGAAGAAAATCATTATTTCATTGTGTTTGTAGCGTCTTAAAAATGTCACATTTTTACTAAAACGGTCCCAAATGCAAGGGTGATTTTTTCATATATAGCTTTTTTTCTAAGAAAATCAAAATATTTTGAATTTGAATTGATTTTCGACATACATCTCGGATGAAATTTGAAAAAATAAATGCATTTGTCAATATCTCTTCAACTAGCGAAGATATAGAGTGTGATGTAGCGTCTTAAAAATGTCAAAAAAAAAAACGCGTTTTTGACGATTTGACGTCATGTTGATTTTTTCGGTATGTCTAATTTTTAAATCTAATTTATTTTTCCAATAGCGATTAGAAATCAATATAAAAAATTTTGGGATATACATCTGAGCTCTAGTTTTTGTAGTTAATTTTTTGTCTTGATTGGAGTTGAAGAAAATCATTATTTTATTGTGTTTGTAGCGTCTTAAAAATACTTGATTTTTCAATACTTACGAAATAATTCTGTTGTTTATTTATTGATAGTTGAGATTATTAATTTTGTACGGTGCTATTTTCATGTATGCATGTATTGGTATTATTGTGAAAATGTTTTCTTTTGGCCAACATTGAAAATTTGTCATTTCTCATGTTTTGGGGAAAGTTACAACTTTCTTTACACCTTCGCGTAACGTTAACGTCGGAAAACGGTCGATATGCGTGTTACAACGTTGGTCCGCAACTTTTGACGTTACGTCTAAATTAAGAACAAATGCCTTTTTTAAGGTATATGACCCATCATTAAAAACACCACTTTCTAGCCATGGTACATGCATCAAATTACACACCCTTGTAAATACACTTCAAATAAATTGATTCACCGTGCCGGATTTCAAGATTATGCTTCAAGAAGAAAATGATTTACAAATATCTTTTTACTCTATATTCATATGCAAGGGAGGTAATTTTGAACATTTTTGTCAAATATTTCCATAATTATGCATTAATTCAAAATTCTAATCCATTCAAAATGCTTATGTTTGTATTTGGAATGGAAATATAACACAATTTAGGATTTACTGGCACTTTTCAAATTTCGCCTCTGGCTCTTTGGAGCTAATGATGGCTTGTATACGTTAAGAAGTGAAAAATCTCGATCACCCAGTGTAGACAATAATATGAAACTTTGAAATCAACCATCTCTTGTGAGTACTTTAAAAGGTCAAAATGAATATAATATGCAGTACATGTTATTCACCTCACATTGAACAATTGCTACAGAATATACGTAGGCGTACACTGGTTCTTTTTTTTCAGGGACAGGAGGTTCGAATACGAATATTGTCGTTTTTTCCAAGCTGACAAAGATTTACATCCAATTGGCTAAAGTAGAAAAGGGACACAAGATAGATAGATTACAGTCTTTTCGTATAGTTTGTATCTTTTCGGAGATTTAAATAGAAACAGACATCCTTTCTGTCTTTATTCGAATACATACGGTTATCATGATGTGTCATAGCAATGCTCGCAAAGAGAACTGTAACAAAAACTTGCGGACCTGGGAATTTATTCTAAGGTATCCAACCCCTCAATAGCACCAAAAACCCAGACGTGAAATTTGAAACGTGCCAGTAATTCCTAAACTGTGTTACAAATCCATTTCAAATACAAACGTAAGCATTTTGAACGGTTTAGAATTTTGAATTAATGCATACTTAAGGTAGAATACCCATAATAAAAAAACGCCACTTTCTAGTCATACGAAAGGCATCAAATTACACACACTTGTAAATACACTTCACATAAGTTGATTCACCGTGCCGGATTTCAAGATTATGCTTCAAGAAGAAAATAATTTACAAATATTATTTACTCTATATTCATATGCAAGGGAGGTAATTTTGAACATTTTTGTCAAATATTTTCATAAGTATGCATGAATTCAAAGTTCTAAACCGTACAAAATGATTATGTTTATTTTTGAAATGGAAAGTAACACAGTTTAGGAATTACTGACATTTTTAAAATTTCGCCGCTGGCTCTTTGGTGCTAATTATGGGTCTTCTACCGTAAGGAAATATTTGATAAAAATGTCCAAAAATTGCCTCCCTTGCATATGAATATAGAGTGAAATAATATTTGTATTTTTTTCTTCTTTGAGCATAATATTGAAATCCGGCGCGGTGAATCAACTTATTTGAAGTGCATTTACAAATGTGTGTAATTTGATGCAGTTCAAATGGCTAGAAAGTGGTTTTTAGGGTCTGTAAACCTTAAGGTGTAAGTTTCAATATACATAAATAAGTGAATTCTTGGTTGAGTATCAACTGACAAGTCAATATGGAATATCATCGTATCCAATCAAAAGGCTGAATACGTCGTTGAAAAATGAAATGAAAATGGATGGTCATCGATCTTGTTTGAAGTTTATAGGCATTTGTATCACATAGCCCTACAGCGAAAAAATGCACAGTTTCAGTTAGATCTACGAAGCTGAAGTATTTTATGTCAAAATTTGCATATTTTTGGAAATATTTCAAGTTCTACATAATAGAATTTGATAACTCCCTCGTTGAATTAAGAAACATGTCCTGGTAATAATTCAAAAAGAAAATATATAGGTCATCGCACTTATTAGTGAATTACAGCAGTTTTTATCAGCCACACATGAATAAAATGAGACAAAGCAGAGGTAACTGGATGCACACTTACAAAGTCTGTCTTGCTCTAAATCATCGATTTCCACCTTAAGTAAATTAGTTTTGCATAATGAATACGATTTTACCGTCGAAAATTGGTAAATTGTAATGACGTGTTATATTATTGAAAATATGGTAGCGAAACATATAAGGTACGAAACATTTAATTTTCTACAGTAATGACCGAGTGTTCCGAAAAATTGGATCATATCTCCTTAAGTAATGTAGTACACTTGCACACACTGGTCACCGAATAATATAGTGGCATATTACGCAGGGGTATTCTACCGAGAACGACCTGTCCGTGGCTCACTTCAGCGTTTCTATTTACTTATTTATTTTTTCTAACATTTTTTTTATCTTAAATACAAGCATGTCTTAAGAAAATCTCAATCAGTTCACTTATTTGCATTCACTTTTTAAGTCTTTAGTCTAAAGAAAAATAGAAATCTTTTAGATCCAAGGAAATACACTGGGGAGTCGGACCGAGACCGTTTTCTGTGCCTACCATCAATGTAACTGTAGCCAGGAGGATTATTGTCTTTCGAATTCAGAAGGAGCTGAGAGAGACCAACACATTGTCATTTTAAAAATGACTTACAAAGCAAGATTATATATAATGAATTCATGAATAAAGACACGATAACAAGCGAAAAATATCATATGAAATATAACAATAAAAAAATAATAGTTGAATAGTTTTATTACCAAATTGCGTATATCATTTTTGTGAGAGAAAAAAATAACAAAGGTTTCTGTGATAAAATGGTGGTATCGATCTTAGGTCTCTTACACTTAAAGTCTAGTGTCATAGCCTTATGTTAAGGTTCATGTAAATCCGGTATCAACATAAAATTTGAAGTTGATTTTTGCATTTATTCTTAACATGTATATGCCATATTATATACCAAATTAAAGCCCTACATAAGAAGAAGATTTTAAGCGACTTAATTCTGGTTTACCTTGTACAGCATAATCAAAATATTGCGAAAAAGGACAACTTCTTGGAAAACCGAGAACGTAGTTATCCTTGAATGAAGTTAGCTAGTTTTTCACAAAAACATACACAGAGGTCTGATCTAGGTAGTACTACTACTTACATGAAGTTTCTTTATTCAGAAAAACTGCCTTTACGAAAAAAAGTTTGACATTTCTTTATTTTTCATATGTAATTCATAGTGGTACTATTTTTTTGCAACATGAGGTATGGTTAGATAATGGGGTCATTTTTTCAAGCTGTCAAAGGCGGTTTTATCATAAATGATCATTTATTTTAAGTCTGTCGATTAAATTCAAGTAAAAATTGTTGCCACATCCACAACATATGTCACTTGACACCTTAGGCCTTAATTTATTTTTCAATTTACATGCTATCAAGTTTTATCCCATAAATTCAAAAGTATAACCCATTATAAAAGTTCTTTGTTATCAAAATTATATCAACAGTTAGTATAATATTTCCTTTGATTGTTAAGCAATATTGCTGAGTAATTGCATTGAAACTATACAGAAAAAAACGTGATACATAACTGGAAAATAAAATTTTGTAATGACCAACTTTGTACACCATACTATTCTTAATTCAAGTTGAAATCTTATTTCAATTAATAATTCATTTAAAATGTAAATATGGGAATAGAAGACATTTAAATTGTGTTAAGTATGCGTGGAAGTTGTTTATTTACGAAATAATTAGTTTTTGAACCAATTTTCAAAATGTCAACAAACACGAGTTCCGGTTTCTTATCATTCATAATAACAAATCACGCGATCAATAATCTTTGAAAATCGAAGAAGGATCGTGTATTCATTGTCTTTAAACTTATAGATGCTCTTAATTCTGATCAATTGCCAGCGAATTTATACCTTTTTAAACCCAAACTGTAAAATGTTTCCATCCGTTTTCATATTGTTTACATGTCCGGCGGAGTACACACGGCATATAGCCGCATATGAGTAAGGCGCGTTAGTAAGTAGTCCGTATTTTTCAGATGTCAAGTATCAAATTCCACGATCGGTTCTATCCTAAATTTTGTACAATTTATCATCAATACAATCGTTTATCAATGTTGTGTGATGTTTTGTCAAATGTTTTATTTTTTATTTTGCGGAATAATTTTCTCGTCTAACCCGGCAAGAAGGAAGGTGTGGAAAACGAAACTGAAAATAGGTAGACTCATTTTATAATAGAAAAAGTTGTTTACTGTCCATGGATCGTTGCTTTGTGCCATTGAACCACGCACTACAGATATCAGGTATGACAGCTGCAATGCAATAGCTTGTGTAAACCTTATAAGTACTTGTGAATTACATCGTGCAAATTTTGAAAACAATTTTTGCAAATGGCCGACCCAAAAATCTTTGCATGCCATGTGTTTTCGTGAATATCTCGGTTACCGCTTTCACTATTCTGTGTACGATGGTAGTAGTACCTCATTTAGAATTTGCGCATTATATTGACATATTTGAATGGAGAAAATTTGTTATGGGGAAAAGGTTGCTGGTTTTGGGAGAAATCCCAATTTTTCGACTTTTTCATTGGATTTTTCTTCTCTGTTTTGCTCTGTCTGGCAAATGACCTATGCATATAGCATGTTATTGTCATAATGTACAAGGACATTTAAGTAATTTTCATTGAAACAATTGTTTGAATTGTTGGCAGGAGTGAGTCCGAGCGACACAATATCACCCGTTTTGGACTTTTCTAAACCCTTAAGTCTTTATTCAATCATAGTAAGCGAAAATTAAGTTAACATTTTCACTACGCAGAATATAAACATACGTAATCTACCGAATACAATGCACACGGATGTACGTCGGAATACGCTTACGATGGAAGAAAACACTCACATTGACTCCTATATAACTACTACTACTACTCCCGGTATTCATATTTAACGTACAGGTGTTGAAGCGCTATCCACATCAGTGGGCCCCCTTCCAGGTAGCTGGCTAGCTGCACGCATGGCTGTTCTTACTCCCTGTCTCCATTCCTTCTTATTGTGTGGGTCAATGGTGGATAGATTCCATTCCCTGCGATCCCTCTCTGTCAGTTGTTTCCATATCATCTTGGGCCTTTCTCGCCTGCGAGTTCCTGTGACCTGCACGTCGTGTGCCGTTTTATAGCCCCGTTGGATCTCTCCACATGTCCGTACCATCTGAGCCTTCGTTCTCTCAAGATGGGTTCCAAGTCATCAAGACCAAGCTGTTTACGTAGCTCCCTTGAACTGGTGCTAGAGATATCCTGTGGTCGTACATTGCAGATCCGTCTAATCATCGCACGGTCATTTAGTTGCAGGCGTTGTAGGTTGGGCTTGGAAAGGGGCCATGTCTCACTTGCGTAAATCATGACGCTTCTGACGCATGTTGAGTAGACTTTTCTCCGTGTTTGGTAGGTGAGGTGGCGTGAAGTGAGTATTTGCATCAGCTCTTTAAACTCCTTCCACGCAGATTTGACTCTAGTTATAGTGGCTGAGTCGCATCCACCAGCTGCCGAAAGCATGTCTCCCAGGTAGCAAAACGATGCCACAACCTCCAGATTGTCCTGTCCTACCTGCACCTCTGACTGGGGTCTTCCGTCGAGTGGTCTTGCTGCTCCCATACAGCGGGAACACTTGAAGTTTGGGTCCTCTTTGAGCTTTTTCAGTCCGCTGCATTTCTTGTGGACCCAGCTACTGCAACCACTGCATAGGATGCTGTTATTACCCACACCAGTGCAGCATACAGCGCATGGGAACTTCCCAGAGCTCTCCAGAGTATCCAGCCCCTTTCCACAGATCATGATATTTGTCTTCTTTGCGTTTACTCGCAGTCCTTTTTTCTCCATTCCCTCCTTCCAGATAAGCAGTCTGGAGACACATTCCTTGAGCGTTTCTGTGATGACGACGAGATCATCAGCGTAAAGATCCTCCCAGGGGACACCAGATCGGAATTCACGAGAGAGGGCTTCGAGTACTGTGATGAAGAGGAACGGGCTAAGTACCGAGCCCTGGTGGACACCGACCTCAACATGAAACTCCTCAATGTAAAATCTCCTACTCGTACATAGCTCCTAGCATTGGCGTACATACCTTGGATAAGGCGGACTATCCATTCCTCTACCTCAAGCTTTCTTAAAGCCCACCAGATAATCTTACATATAACTCTATGTAACATCTCCTTTTTCAACACATCATATCTTTCACCATATCAAGTTGAGCCACAGATGCATCCTTGTCCTGTAAAAAAAATTCAGATAATGGAACCACGATAAATGATTAGATATTTCACAAGTTTCACTAAAACATACTAACCGTGCATTTTTCCGCGCCAAAATAGAGACAGCGGAAATGGTGGCCATGTATATCCCTGCACCAAAAGACACAAAATAGTCTAAAAAGAAATATAATGGATTCTGACTCAACAATTAGAAAACATTTCACTCAAAAGCATGCAATCCATAAACCTTAGCTCAAAATCCTCCATGCAGAGAGCAAGGCATGGCCAGAAAAGGGGCCAACTTTTTAAAGTTCTTTTTACTATTATAGCATCACACGAACCGGAATGACTTCTTTCGGTGACCTTAAGGTAAGTTTGGAGTGCGGCCATGTGACTTACAAATTTTGTGTTTATTCTGCGGCACAAAGTGCCCATGCTACAATTTTCATCAAAAAATTTAAGCGAAACATTCCCCTTTTTTGTGATGGTGAATGTCTAATGAAGTATTTTATTGTTCTAAATGTAGAAAATATAGATATTTTGTCATAATTAGGCTAAAACAGGGTGGTTGTGGTAAGATAAAGTCAAATATCTTCTTTATTTGCGTGGAAAGGTGGAATGATTTTTTTGTGTGTAAAAATAGCTCTTGGTATTATCTTCAAAATATCCAAACACAAAAAATATTCATTGGGTAATTTTTTGGCAAATTGAAAAAAATGTGATTTTTCAACTTTTCCAATATTTTTTTTCCAGAAAATGGTTTTAAAATATTTCTTTCAATCATTTCATCACATTTGTACATATATTAAGTCTCTGAATTGATATAACATTTGAAATTATCCATACAGAATAACTTGCTATATAATTATATGTCTTTAAAACATAAGGATAATTTTGCGAAAATGGTCGTTACTAGTCAAGAGCAGATAACTCTGACACGAAAACGAGTCAGGAAACTTACCCTGATTCTTTAATATTTTGTTCAGGAAATATTACTTTACAACATATGTACAAATAAAAAATCATTGGGCGGATGAAAACTAACCCTCGAAACCAAACTTACCTTAAGTCTAACGGAAAATGGGTGAGTTCAAATCGAACGCGAGTTCAACCCGGAAATGATGTAACGATACAAAAATAACTGTCTTAAATTTCGCGTGTGCAGAGAAGCAGTCCATGTAAAAGAAATAAGTTCAGATCGAACTTGAGATTGACCCGGAAATGATGTAGGCATAATAATCTAAAACTATTTGTCTGAAAATAAATTTCGCCGGCTGCAGTCATTCTTAAGAGAGGACACTGGAACCGCAATCTAAATAAAGGGGGTGTCTCACGGATTGGAAAAATAACATGGGAGTCTGTCCACGCTCGGAATTTAATGAAATTTGGTGTGAAATTAATACACTAGATAACAGTTCATATTCATGAAATGTTTCAAATCGTACATTCCAGAAAACACTTTTCTCGGAATTTTAAGTTTTCACCGTGAAAAAAGAGGGTACCCTGATTAAAACAGTGTGCAAGCGTTCTGGTTGTTAGTTTCATAGCGTATTTTATTCTAAAAATAATGTCGAGTGGTCTATGATCCCGTATGAAACAAAAATACTTATAACTATGTACAAAAAATATTTAAAATCAACTGATATTAGGGGCCAACCCAAAAATTCATAGTTTTTGAATATTTTAAGCAAATTCTGTCCTAAAAATTACCTTGTTCCAGTTTTTGTCAAGATATGAAAATCATGTAAAAGTTGCCCACAAATATACTGATGATCATCGTTAAATATCAAGAAAAAATAAAACCGGTAACAGATTGATTTTGGAATTTCCACCTGAATGGTACACATTTCCAAGAATGGACAAAGTTAAGTTTTTTTTTTAGAAAGTTGACGTTTTCACATGTTTTATTTACTTTTATGGTTATTTTAGTTTACCGACAAATGAAGATGTAAGATATGTTTTCGGTCATTTCCTCTCATCTGTCCGTGTGTCTGTCTGTCTGTTGACATTTTCTCAAAAGTTCTATTTCTCCCAATCCTATATGTAAATCTTTTTGAAACTTGATAAGAAGTGTCCTTGGGTGAAAGGAGTACAACGCTGTGTATTAGAATTTCTTTTTGTCATAAACTTTTGTTGTTGTGGCGGCATAAAAGGAGCATCATCTTATATAAAATAAAAAAAGCTCTTTTTGTAAAGCTTAACCAAGCCAGGAAAGTTTAAATTTTGTATGTAAGTTTGCTAAGGGGTACACTACAAAGTTGTATACAATATTTTCGTCCAGGGTCACATTAGGTTTTGTCCCAGGTGTATCTATTTAGTATAAAAGAGAGGAAAGTTTAAATAAAAATCATTTTAAATTATTCTAGTCAGCCATGAATCATGAAAGCTAAAAGCCAGTTTTTTATAGATCTTTTGTAGCATGAAAAAGCAATTCAGAAAAAAACACCAATTTCTCTGACGGCATTTGATTATCCTGCAAACGTGAAAATATTGTTGTAATGCATCAGAAACAGATAATCCAGCTCTCATGTGGTTATTTAGGTCTATTGATGGCTTAACCACATGTTGACAATATGACATCATGGAAATGTGTATAGTTTGTTTATCATTGCAGGTTAAGCTATGGTTAGAAAAATATTTTGCAGAAATAATTGCACCCTGTTTTATCCCAATAGGGAAACGTTTTGAAAGAAACAGATACATTTTAACTGTGTAATTGAAAAGAATATAATGCTGTTACATTATTTTACTGAATCATATGCGGCCTTCCATATTATGCAAGTTCATTAGTGGTCTTAGAGAAAAAAACATTACAATGGTTAAAACTTGGAAGGGCAACTTTGGGTGCTTTACCGTACGGGTTATAGACGTCTTATCTTTGGACTTGACCTTTAGTGCATGTCATAGTGTTACTAAGGATGGTGCATTGGCAATGTGGTCAAATAGTAATGAAAACTGGCAATCTGTGCATGTCTGCCTATTTTGGCTTCCATATATATTATTTTGTAAATAAAAATAATATTCATATTTATTTTTTTCAATTGGTTCTTTGTGCATTAATATTGCTTTAGGTTTGTACTGTATGCTACTGTTAATTTTACTGAATAAAAATGTTTTTATGAGCACAATCAAATTTTTACTGAAAACAAGTTTTGGACCAAAATATCACCTTTATTGATTATATGTATTAAATGACACTGTTACCGGTTTTGGATTTCTATATAATTTCGCTCAAAGTAAGAGGAAACATGTAGCATGTTTTTGTGATAATATGGTATCTTGACAAAGACTCCAACATACTTAACTTTGGAATTTAATCTTGCTCTTTTCGCATATTTTAATGATTAATTCAATAAAAAACATTCACAATGATTTCCTCAAATACTTTTTCTGGTATAAATGTAAAGCCTTATATGTCTCGCAGCAAATTCAATTGACAGATATTCAAAATACATTTTGGGACACAGGAAAATGGGGGCATGTTTCGTGTCATAGTAGGAATAAGTCAAGGTGACTTTTTGAAATCCAGTTTTTAATATCTAAGATACTAATTGCATTTCCATAGCTCGTATATGGCTCTTTATCACCATGCTGAATTAAAAGAAAATTCATGCGTGGGCAGATTTGAGACACCCCCAAATTTAGATATTATCTTTCTAAGGACTACCTGTTAGGGGGTCATCTGCTGTTACCTTTCTTTGGACCAATCAGACTATAGCTTTGGAAAAGTTGAAAGAAATTTGGCATGCGCGTGGGCATGCCCACTACACTTCCGTTTCTAACGATAACAAGATTTGTAGCCGTGGTCGCCTCCAGTGCGGTCATTTCACTACAAGGACAAAGACCAAAGTCAATCAATTTTGAGAGCAAAGATATGGCTTTTATGAAGTAGATAGTTTTCGGTATATTTTTAACACTAGCAGTAACAGTTTTATACGATCGTGATAACATGTAACACGATGGACAATCATGTGACTCAGAATTTCCGATAATTTCAGTATTTTTGTTAATACTTGACCAATTTGAAATGACTTCAACAGAACGAATATCACTCTGTATGTATATGGCTTAAACAGTCAGGGGCAGTAACTCTAAATTCAATGGTCGCACCGGGTAACCCCGACGATATGCGCATGTCCTCTTTGTAGTGAAGCTGTGTGCCAAGTTTCATTGAAATCCGGTCTATAGTTTTCAAGAAATAGCGCGGAAACGAATCTCGGACGGACGGACGGAAGGACGGACGGACATGGCAAAAACAATATCCCCCCCCCCCCGATGATTTCATCGGCGGGGGAAAATAAAGCTAAACAGATTCTAAAAAATGTTTTGTACAAACTAGCATCAGGCTCTATTGCAAACAGATTAAAACTAATATTGAATAAATTAATATCGAAAGATCGAACACGTTTCATAAAAGGAATGTTTATTGGAGAAAACTACTAGGTTAATCTATGATATAATGCAGCATTGTGACGAAAATAAGATACCAGGACTGTTAATGCTCATAGACTTTGAAAAAGCGTTGGACTCATTATCCCTCAAATTTATCGAAGAAACCTTATATGGATTGGATCCTTAAAATACAGTACAAGGTCAATCAAAACGAGGTGGAAATTATCCTGGGGAGATACACAGTTTAAATTATTAGGAATGTTATTTGACTTTCGACACAAAATGGATTAGTATAAATAATAGTACACAATGTATTTTGGAACAGACGACAACTTACTCTAATCGGTCGAATTATAGTCGTTAAAACCCTTTTAACACAGGCGGCAATCACGTGACTTTGTTATGATATATTTTCCTCACTTATGTAAACAAAAACACTCGGCAAGAACACATTTTCTCAAATTTTGAATCAAATACTTAACACGTAATATTGAGATACCTGCCATTCGATACGTCATACTCTCTGGTCTATTTTGGTATCAAGATCTTCCCTCAAATCCCTGTCAAAGCCGAGAACATTCGTGCAAAGTATTTTTAAATGCCATGATATATTTTCTTAAGAAATAGTTGCACTTTGCACGAATGTTCTCAGCTTTGACATGGATTTGAGGGAAGATCTTGGTATCAACAAAACTCTATTTGAAATCGGAATTCTTTTAATTAAAGACGTTTTTACGGAACATGGAAATTTTAAACCATTTGAATACTTTAATCATATAGTTAACGGTAAACTAAATTTTCTCGTCTATTATGGCATAAGAAACGCGATTAAATCCTTTTTATAAAAGATGCATGTTCATGTCGATTTTACATATTTAATTCAATGTCACAATCCTTCTATGAATAGCTATATATTTCCCATCATAACAAAATCTAATGTTAACAAATATACTTATTCAACATTGATATATAATGAAGAAACTCTAACAAGTCAAAAAATTGGCTATCAAAATACTATATATACTCGGCAAAACTGCTAACGCATCACTCAGATCTTTGTTAATATTTTTTTAACGAATCTACAGAATACCTTCAAAATTTGCACATGCTGACTACCACCATTTGATAAGATATCTATGAAATTTCATAGTAAATGTTACACTATCTTGAAAAATATTGAATTTTTAATAAGGACACCCTTAATTCTAAAATTCATAAAGTCTGAAATTTGATTAAAATGGAAAATTCACGCATAACTTTCAAACCTTTTGTATTGGCTGAAAGAGTTTCTGTTTACTCAAGTTACCCTTCAAAAAACAAACCGACGGCTTTAACATTTTATGGACGCGTAATGTATACCCACAAAGGCATTGTTACATCACTAGTGCCGTTGGTGTCATTGATGGCGTCGACGGCGACGTAGGTTACGTAGACAAAAACGTATCGGTCTATATCTTATGAACTGTATAAGATGCAGTCTTGATATTTCACACATAGACAGGCCCCAACAAGACCTTTCATCTGACACTATAAAATTTGACCTTGTGACCTTGACCTTGAAAAATTGACATTTTCTTTCAAAAATGTGTGTCTATGCGAGCTACGTTGTCCCGGAACAGCCATTGTTATGTTAGATAGAAAATTGCTTTTTTCAGACTTTAATTTCACAATAAACCAGCTTTCAAAATCAATTCAAACACAAATGATTGAAAAAGATCACAAGTTACAGGAGCCAAAAAACTGTTTTGACCCCCTTTGGTATGACGCGGTCACATAAGAAGGAAAACTTAGAAATAGTCTTATGAATGAGTGCAGAAACTTATGGGATAAATATTTGCCAAATTATAAATCTAAATCTTTGACAATAAAGAAGTTACGCAATTTTAAAAAGTGATGCGTTAGCTCTTTCGCTGAGTATATAACACGAATAAGGACTGGAAAAAGTGTATACGACCCATCAATAGAACCATAAAGATACATAAGTAACTATATATATTTAAAATCAGCATGGTATTCCGCATCTAATGGCCATTTTTTATCAACTTTGATCGTTTCGTTAGTAAAATTTTGATAATTTCATATCTTGCATCAGGGTCATACAAAATCATGAAATGCCAAATACCCCAAGTGAGCTTTTAAACACAAAAACTGCATGATTAAAAGCAATAAACACAAGTGTTTGCATCTAATCAATAGCTTATATGATCCCCAACAATGGACTAACAAGTAAATAAATAAAAACCAGCAACAAAATATTTGTTTTTGCTTTTGTAATACATGGCTACCATACTTTTGACAGGCTTTTCGGACGAATCTGAAACAATAGTCAACATAAATTCCAATGATATATCAAAATGCATGGCACAAAAGGAAGATCATAATTTCCCTATGTGTATATTCTTTCACAAAAAGTAAGTATTAAACAGTTTCGCCGTATACAAATTGAAAAAAAAAAACCAAAACACTTTGACTTATACACCCCCTTTTTACCACCGCCCAATTTTTTCAGGAAAATAGCACTCTATGTTCATTATACTTGAATAAATTGTTCCACATGAATTTTACAGGTTTTTTTTTTATTGTGTGTATTGGAATATTTATATAATAGTAAATGTTACTATTAAAAAAAAACACATATATAAACAAAAATGTTTATAAAACAAGAGTTGTCAGTGGACAAGATAGCTCAACAAAAAAGTGTTGGATTGTGAAATTTTATAGGATGAAAAGAATAAAAAGTCTACTCGAATAGAAATTTGAAAGGGTAATGAATCCTTACACAGTCTTTATCCTTAATAAGGAATATATACATGTCTGACCACAAGCATGTGTGAAAAGTTTCAACACTTTAACAATGGTAGAAACAAAAATGTTACAAGTATATAATATCTGCATGTAAATCGTTAGCCAAACATGTCAGACTGTCTATGTCGAAAATTTGTTAAAATGCCCCAGAAATTTGTGTGTCTGAGTGTGAGTTAAGGACGGTATTATGATCATCACAAAGAACATTTTGAAAAAATAAAGCCAGGACTGTTGTAGAAAGATAGGTCTCTGCCAAAACTAGGTCTTGTTTGGGAAAGGGTTAGGTGAACAAGCAACTTTTGAATATCAGTTTTCTGATGTCATGTTTGAATCATGTTTGCTGCCTTATTAGTAGCTAAAGAGATGCAAAGACGAGACAGAAACACAAAACTATAAAAACAATTAGAAATTCTACAGAGAAAGTGAATACAACTGGTTGTATCAGTATTTGCTTCTTTTCTCTCATTGGTTTCTTCACGCAAACCTAGCGTAGAGAAAGCATCAGTTGGTCTTATCTTGTGTCTAGTTTTTTGGGGAAAGGGTTAAACAGAAAGAAATAGCAAAGGTCAAGCTTACCTTTTCCTAAAGAAAAAGCCCAAATTACGGTTAACAAAGTGACCAGTTATGGAACGAAATATTTATGGTGCGAATCTACCTCCAAACAGTGACATATTACGTCAGAGGTACGTAATTCTGATTCAGGGGAGATCATTGGGTGCACTGCAATTGTTGTTGTTGCAAAGGGAGGTCATTCTAACTGCCAAAATATTTTGATTTTTTCGTCTTTTGTTGTTTCATTTGACGTTTTTAGCTCACCTGAGCAACATGCTCAAGGTGAGCTTTTGTGATCACCCTGTGTCCGGCGTGCGTCGTGCGTCGTGCGTCGTGCGTCGTGCGTCGTTCGTCGTCAACAATTGCTTTAAACATCTTCTCCTCCTCAACCACTGGGCCAATTCTTTCCAAACTTGGCAGAAATGTTCCTTGAGTGACCCTTTTCAAAACTTGTTCGTGAATTTTTGATTCGTCAAAAATTGTGGGCGTGGCAGGGCGGGGCTTATCAGACTTAAAGAAATCATTAGGAAATTCTTCAAAAATCTTCTCCTCCTCAACCACTGGGCCAATTCTTTCCAAACTTGGCAGAAATATTCCTTGGGTGACCCTTTTCAAAACTTGTTCATGAATTTTTGATTCGTCAAAAATTGTGGGCGTGGCAGGGCGGGGCTTATTAGACTTAAAGAAATCATTAGGGAATTCTTCAAAAATCTTCTCCTCTTCAACCACTAGGCCAATTCTTTCCAAACTTGGCAGAAATGTTCCTTGGGTGACCCTTTTCAAAACTTGTTCGTGAATTTTTGATTCGTCAAAAATTGTGGGCGTGGCAGGGCGGGGCTTATCGGACTTGGAGAAATCATGTGAAAAATCTTTAAAAATCAATTATCAGGCCAATTTGAATCAAGCTTGGCAGAAATGTCCCTTGAGTGACTGTTTTCAACACATGCTCATGAATTTTTGATTGGGTGAAAATTGTGGGCAGGCCAGGGCGGGGCTTATCAGACTTCCAGAAATCGTTTTAATAATTATTCAAAAATCTTCTCCTCAACCATTGGGCTAATTCTTTCCAAACTTGAAAGGAATGTTCCTTGGGTGACCCTTTTCAAAACTTGTTCGTGAATTTTTGATTTGTCAAAAATTCTGGGCGTGGCAGGACAGGGCTTATCAGACTAAAAGAAAACTTTAGGTAATTCTTCAAAAATCTTCTCCTCCTCAACCACTTGGCCAATTCTTTCCTAACTTGGCAGAAATGTTTATTGGGTGACCCTTTTCAAAACTTGTTTGTGAATTTTTAATTCGTCAAAAATTGTGGGCGTGGCAGGGCGGGGATTATAGGACTTAGAGAAATCATGTGAAAAATCTTTAAAAATCAATTATCAGGCCAATTTGAACCAAACTTTGCAGAAATGTCCCTTGAGTGACTATTTTCAACACATGCTCATGAACTTTTGATTCGTCAAAAATTGTGGGCATGGCAAGGCGGGGCTTATCAGACTTCGAGAAATCGAAAGATAATTATTCAAAAATCTTCTCCTCCTTTACCACTGGGCTAATTATTACCAAACTTGAAAGGAATGTTCCTTGGGTGACCTTTTTCAAAACTTGTTCGTGAATTTTTGATTTGTCAAAAATTGTGGGCGTGGCAGGGCGGGGCTTATCGGACTAGGAGAAATCATGTGAAAAATCTTTAAAAATCAATTATTCGGCCAATTTGAACCAAACATAGCAGGAATGTCCCTTGAGAGACTGTATTCAACACATGTTCATGAATTTTTGATTGGGTGAAAAACATCGGCTTACAGGGTGGGGCTTACCAGACTTCAAGAAATTGTTAGATAATTCTTCCAAAATCTTCTTCTCCTTAACCATCAGGCAATTCGTTACCAAACTTGGCAGAAATGATCATTGGGTGACTCGTTACAATATCTGTTCGAGAATTTTTTATTCGTCAAAAAATGTGGTCTTGGCGGGGCAGGGCTTATTGGACTTAACAAATTCATGAGAAAATTCTTTAAAAAGGTAATTATAGGGCTAAGTTGAACCAAACCTTACAGGAATGTACCTTGAGTGACTGTCTTCAATACATGGTTGAGAATTTTTTATTAATTGAAAAAATGTGGGCATGGCAGGGTGGGGCTTGTTGATTTTTAAATGAGTTCTGTCCTTTTGTTGAAAATTGGTATTTTTCGCAACATTTACATGTGTTGTTTGGTCTGTTGATTTTTTTGTTTGCTCTTTTTCCCAATTGATCAGATCACAGTTCAAATGAAATGAACTTCTCAAAATGCACAAAAACAGTGCTGTTTGGGGGTATGATCACTTTCAGTGATATTCTAGTTTACAATAATTTAGTATGACATAATACTGACATATATATTTGTTTACAACAAAACCTATATTGTACACAATCAAATACACGAAGAACTCAGGTGAGCGATATCAGTGCCTTTCAGGCACTCTTGTTATAAATTCATCTGCTGGGATTCGTTGTAGAAACTGTACGTACAAATTCAAATCTAATGTAGAAGCAATTTTACAAAAAATGTTTTAAAAAATCTCCGTAAATCCGAACATGCTCGATTATTTCCGTTGTTGCGGAAACAGCCGACATTACACGAATCATTTAGAGCTAATGATGGGTCGTATTCCTTAACCAATGACACTTTTATCCAATGGTTACAAACTCGTATTGTACATAGAATATTTCCAACCAACTCGCTTTAACAAAAAATGAACATTACCGATCACAGCACTTACACATTTCTTACAAACGAAGAGAATCTTTTATATTTATTCTTCGAATGTACTAAAATTCAACCAATAATCCAATTTTTAAATCAAAAGCTAAACCAATTTAATTACAATTATCAACTTAACAGTATAGATGTTTTACTTGGTTGTGAAATCTACGGAAGTTTAAACTGACCCCCTTATTTGTCAAATTATCTCGATTAATTTATAGATTTATATATATCTGAGATAGATAAGTTGAAATTTTACAGGGACTTAAATAAAGAAAATACATATAAATCCGATTTTTTATTTCATTTACAAATATGAAATGTATATAAATAATTGTTTATTTGGTGTTATATATACCATTTATTTATAATTCAATTATTTTTGTATACAGTTTATATAAATTAACTATTTCCATTTTTAGCTCACCTGAGCACGTAGTGCTCGAGGTGAGGTATTGTGATCGGCCTGTTGTCCGGCGTCTGTCTATCTGTCTATCTGTCCGTCCGTCAACTTTTTACAAAAAAATCTTCTCCTCCTAAAGTACTTGGCAGAATTCAACCATATTTCACACATATGATCTATGTTCTTTTTTCAAAATACTTCAAAGAATTTGAATCGGGGCCATGATGGGGTCAAAAAGTAGGTCACTAGGTCAAATCTTCTTTCTGATCTAGGGGCCACATTTGTTACTCAATCATTGTAAAAATTGATCAGAATATTTGTCTTGATGATATTTAGATCATGATAAGAAATAGGTCAAGTCAGGTCATAAACTAGGTCACTAGGTCAAATATTGTAAGATCCATCTTTTTTACACTGGAAGTGTCAATTTTGGTCTAAACTTTGTAGAAATTGTCATGAATGTATATTTTGATGATATCAAGGTCAAAATAAGAATTGGGTCATGCTAGGTCATGAACTAGGTCAAAAGGTCAAATTTTACAAAATCATTTCTTTTGCTCTAGAAGTGCCAATTCTTGTCCAAACTTTTTCAAAATTGTCATTGATTATATCTATGAAATGATCAAATGTGGGTCATACCTGGTCAAAAACTAAGTCACAAGGTCAAATCTTTTAGAATCCTTCATTTTGTTCTGGACATGCCAGTTTTGGCCCATTTTTTTCAAAATTGTCCTGAATATTTATCATGATGATATCTAGGTCATGTCAAGAAGTGGATCATTCCAGGTCATAAACTAGGTCACGAGGCCAAATATTGAAGAATCCTCCCTTTTGCTCTGGAAGTGCCAATTTGGTCCAAACTTTGTCAAAATTGTCCTTAATGTTTATCTTGATGATATCTTGGTCATGATTAATGGTTGGTCATGCAAGGTAAAAAAGTATGTCACAAGGTCAAACATTACAGAATCCTTCCTTTTGCTCTAGAGATGCCAATTGTGCCCCAAAACTTTATCAAAACTATCCTTAATACTTATCTTGATATCTAGGTTACGTACAAAGTGTGGGTCATGTAAGGTCAAAAACTAGGCCATTGGGTAAAATCTTGGTTTTGCTTTACGAACGGAAATATATACTAAAAAGATTGTGAAAATTGTCCAGAATGTTTATCTTGACGAAACCTTGGTCATTTTAAAAGTGGGTCATGTGAGGTCAGAAACTAGGTCAAATCTTGTTTTTCCTGTAGAAACCAAAATATTTACTCAATCATTGTGAAAATTTAGAATGTTTATTTTGATGATATCTTGGTGATATGAATAGCAGGTCATTTGACGTTAAAAACTAGGTCACTAGGTCAAATCTTGTTTTTGCTCTAAGAACCAATATATTTATTTTATCATTGTGAAAATTGTACAGAATGTTTATCTTGATGATATCTTGGTGATGTGAAAAGTGGGTCATGCGAGGTCTAAAACTAGGTCACTAGGTCAAATCTTGTTTTTGCTCAAAGAACCAAAGTATTTACTTTATCGCTGTGAAAATTGTTCAGAATATTTATCTTGATGATACCTGGGCCATGTATAAAGTGGGTCATGGGAGGTCAAAACCTAGGTCAAATTTTGTTTTTGCTTTAAAAAATCAAAATATTTATTCGTCATTACGAAAATAGTCCAGAATTGCTTATGTTGATGATAAATGGGTCATGTAGAAAGTGGCTAATGTTAGGTCAAAAACTAGGTCAAAAGGTCAAATCTTGTTTTTGCTCTACGAGGTTCTGTGAAAGTTGTTCAGAATGTTTATCTAGATGATACCTATGTCATGTAAAAAGTGGGTCATGCAAGTTTGACGTTTGCAAGTTGTTTGTCTCATAGTCCGCTCAGGTGAGCGATGAAGGGCCATCGTGACCCTCTTGTATGAATAATGGATCAGTTAAATTGTTAGGATTACACAAAAACCAAACAATTATATATTTTGATAAAATACAAAGCAGCAAATAATGTATACTTATATAAATGTCTATATATATAACTTAGTCAATTTTAGTATTTATATTTCTTATAACTCCATGTATTTTTAGAGTTATATAAAATATTTGAGGGGGTCAGTTTAAACTTCCGTAGAAAACAAACCTAAATAGATATCTTAAACCTAGAATTAAAACGATAATCATATTTATAACAGCAAACTAAAAAAGATCCTACCCACATAAAACGGCTTCAAACGACACCTCAAACTAGCATCTTAAATTATCTAACCGAGCAAACTCAGAAAAAATGATAACGAAAATCCTAAAATTTCATAAACATGTTTAATGCCCCTTTTCTCCTGTACATGGTATCCAATGTAATAAACAACATGTTTTCAAAGTACAATACACATATATTTCACTGCATCACTAGTTTTACTAATTATAAATTGTTAATAAAACTGTATAAGAAATAGATTACCATCTAATGGCATGGTGGGTGTCCCCCCCCACACACACACACACTTCGATTTAATATATATCTTCGAAACCAAGGCTCCGTTCAACTTAATACTTTGCCTACATAAGGTCAATATGTTAGTAGTCATGTTTGGTGAAAATGAAGAAAATTGGATTGGGTCACGGAAAGGGCCTTATTGACACTCATCCTTAGAATATTGATATAACAAGTTACATTTTGATAAAGAAAGTGTGTGGAATTCATTAAAGGTGACCATCGAGAGGGGGAGAAAAACGCTGAATTTCAACGGTTTTACCTGTCTCTCGATGATTTCCAAAATTAACTATACCTCAGGAACAGTGATGTTTTAAAAATCACGATAACATTAGATACCATACAGTCAACTGATATCAAAATTAATGATGTTAGATTCATCATCTAGTAGTTAGAATACCATCAATACTATGGCTATGTATATCTTTGTTAAATTACCACCAATAGTTTACCTATGTTTATCATGTGTATGTACTTATATTGAAAATAAAGTTTAAAAAACCTTATGAACGTATAAACTATAATTATGTTGGCAATTTGATTCAACATGATATAGATGCCTGAATAGCTCAGTGGTAAAGCGTCCGAAATGTTTTGCAGACGACCAGAGATCGAGTCCACGTTGGTTACATGTTTTTTCCCTACTATGTATTTTACTTATTTTTCAAATTAAACGATTCTAGAAATCGCAGACGCAATAAAAGCATAATTGGTAATCGTATTTTTATTACGTTTTTGCAATTTCTAGAATAATTTGGAATGAAAAAGTGTTGAAAAAATAGGGGGGAAAGATGCAACCCCTAAGCTCTAGCATTCAAGTAGACAGCTCTACCATAGAGCTAATCAGACAACTGGTTGTGGTACTATTCAAATTGCCAATATAACGTTTATATATACTAGTCAAAACTTCTAACCGGCCACTTGGAATTTTTCGTTTTTGAAATAGTTACAATAATCTGAGTGGAAAAAAGGTTACGTCATTGGAAAGGCTGACTATTTGAATATCATTTCGCACAAACGTTGAGTGGTGCAAAATTAATGCGACTCGAGGACATTACGTGAAAGACAAGAACCCCCATTTTCGAAAATCACAAAAACGGCGAAATTCGACAGAAATTCAAATTTCAGATAACATTAAATGTTGTTTTTCTTGAAGATAATTTGCCAATATCGCTTGTCAAACGATAAATAAGGACTATTTTCGAAAAAAGAACTTTATTCTAATACATATTGCCAAGAAATGGGCCGAATTTCTACGAAATACCCCACCCACCAATGTTGAAATTGAAGAAAATTAAAATTAGGGGTGCCTTGAAACTGGTCGCAGTTTGAAAACATTCTAGACAGAATTTTAATAACATTATCATCTTTTTTAATACAAAAATGATTTTTCTATTCAATGTATAACAAAAATTGTGATTATCGCGTCATCAAATAATTATTTTGTGGTAGAAAGTAAGTGGCCGGTTAGAAGTTTTGACTAGTATATATACATATGTTCAAAATTAAATACCGCTTTATTTCTGGTCAGCGCGATGATAGTATAAAACTGTTACTGACAGTGTTAAAAATATACCGAAAAACTATCTTCTTCATTAATGCCATATCTTTGCTCTCAAAAGTAACGGACTTTGCTCGGTATAAAGCGCATGTCTATCAATCGCAGCCATTTTGGTGGTATTGTCAGGGACAGCAGACCTGCGTTTGCAACGAGCGTTTTGATTGGTTGGTGTAAAAATAGAAAAAAAGACTTTCCAGGTCACAGAGGATGACCCCTAATGGGTGATCCTCAAATGTAACATTATGAAATAAGATGAAATAAGATGCATCTGAATTCATTCAGATTGCTGGAACCACAAACAATGCATTTCAGTATCGTCGTCGCTGCATTTTTGACATTAGTTACGTACAAATGCTTTGTGTTGTTGTTGTTCTTCTTCTTCATCTTCTTCGTCTAAAAGTATGCCCACTACTTACCTCCGATGTATGATTCTTAGCTGGCGCATGTGCTGAAAGGCTTCCAGGAAAAACAGTACTGTAAAAATACAGCATGAATGGGACAAGTGTGTTGTAGGTATCTATCTGCATCGTTTAAACTCTTTCCCAAACTAGACTAAACGACGCGATTTTTAATTTGAAAGATGTTTTAGGTCCCGATAAAATGACGTGGCCTAATAGCCAGAGATCCTCTGCCAGATATTTTATCGGGACCTATACAGCGAAAAAAATTGTTGATATGTTAGAATTTGTGTAGGCATACAAATTATAATAATGAAATATAGTACCGAAGATATTGCGACAAACGAAACAAATCTTGTTGTCAGCATTTTCTTTAATGGTTTTGTAATTCCTAAGCCTTTCTATCAGATGCGTCAGTCCAAGATCTTGTTCGCGAAAGGGTTAATCAGAGACCTGCCAAGGAAGATATTTGTATATGACTATAACTTGCACCAACATTAACCGGGGTCTCTAACCCTACTTCGGCAATGTTTCAAGACGTCAAACCAACGGTCTTTTGTCAAAGAAAATTAAGTTGTCCCAAATTAATTTTGGTGCACTTTAAATGCCTAAAACACAAATTAAATTTGTCAACCCACTCTTACGTTAGTAGTGCATATGATAGAAAAATGGGTTTCAGCATTCTATTATTTCCTTCCAATGATTTTCAATGGATAAAAACGTTAAGGAGAGGTTATTAGGTACACTTTTGTTGGTGATAAGAAAGTGAAACGTCGCCTTTTTAAAAAAAAAACCTCGTAACTGCAGCTTAAAACAAGCTGCAGTTACGAGGGTTTTATTTAAAAGCATCGAAAACTTGTGGTTTAGAGGTCATCATGATTTGTATCGCGTTATCTAACGTTCACAAGGTCGGTCTGGATCTTTTCTACGAACAATATGGTATCTGAGAATACAATGGTATGTTTGATCCTTTTTGATAGTTCATTATTTTTTGGTAACTTTCTTTGGGGCGGCTGGATTTTTGTCACAGAAAGAAAATGGAAACAATACTTAAGGATAAGATAACCCATCATTAACTTTAAAACACTTCGTGGATCTTTGGGCGTCATGCTTAGCAATGGAAATTGACGAGTGTGTCCCTCGTTAAATTCCGTAGTCACGCATGACCCCCAGGGAATTGACGAGGTTATCTCTCGATAATTTGCGTTGTCACAGATGACGCCCGCAGATTCACGAAGTGTTTGGTATCTAATGATGTCTTTTAATCCTTTGATTAACAAAGAGCAGTTTTAAAGATAAGCGACGGATTTTAAACCTTTGAAACGTCATTTCATGATTCACGGACATTAGGCACGTGACCTTACTCCCCGACTTATTTTGATATGCACCCATTCCGTGCCAAAACTATGAACATTCGTGAAACGGGATTTTCAAATGATTTTTAACGAATGACATCAGTCACAAGGAATTGGGGAGAGATCTTAATCTTGAGTAAATTGGAGAGCAGATCGTATAGTTTTGTATGCAATTCACAAATTATAAAAGAAAAATGCATTGTTACGGAGTGTGTTTGTTTACAAAGGGAAAATATATCCCAATAAAGTCATGCGAACATTAATATACGTTCAAAATTAAACGAGAATCCTTCAAACCAAATAAACCAAAACCAACTATAACGATTGTCGTTTAACTTTGAACGTATTATATTGTACCACCAGTACTACTGTTAGTCGATCGGTGACCAACCATGATGGTATCATATGTGTGTACTGTATACTTCCGTGACTTCTCATATGGCTTCGCGGTCCAAAGAACGAAGCACATAGTCTTCCGAATACATATTTTATTACAAACATATTAAAGTGACATTTCACATTTATTTCATTTTTAAAAGTATGTCTTGATGCAAAGATTGTTTATTCTAATGCATTGAAATGCTATCAGTTTTTGGAAGCAAATTTTGCAAAATTTGCTTCTCTTTACAGCCACCTGTCTCTGCACTTTACCATTCTCTGCATACCACTGTTTATTCTAATGCATTGAAATGCTATCAGTTTTTGGAAGCAAATTTTGCAAAATTTGCTTCGCTTTACAGCCACCTGTCTCTGCACTTTACCATTCTCTGCATACCACACTACGTCTTCCAGTCCTCCTCACTATAAATAGTTCTATCAAAAGCAAAGATTAATGAGGTAACAGGCATTCGAACATTCAATATGTAAGTCTGAAGTTATGTGTAGATATTGAATTGTGTGACTGATAATGAAACATTCAATTAATCATGTCTCTAAGAGAAGAAAAAAATCGACGTAGTAATTTGCTTTATTATGGTTCAAAGATCAGTCCAATGGCCTTCCTTGTAAATGGGTCAGTCAAGTTTACTGAACTATGAAATATATTCAAAGCTTACACAAAATGATTAATATGCATGAAGTTGTGCTAAAAATAGATACAATTCCAGCATGGAATCAAAGTATTCAAGGTATTCTGGATAATCAAAGTACCTAATCAAATTACTCTACTTCTGGACAGGCCTACATTATTGACAAATTTGCTTCCCAACAGTACTTTAAGTACTTTGATTTGAAGTTGTTATTTGTAAGCGAAAAATATGCCTTTAAAGTTGAGACAGAAATGACAAATTCTATATAAATCTGAACTGTTGTCCACAACAGTTAGTCTAATTCTAGCACAAAAATATATATTTCTCGTAAACGCTTCAATATTTTGACTTGAAATTTTCAGAATTTCCATAAGGAAAGATGCTCTTTCAGATAAAACAAAAGTAAAATTTATGTAAAATAATTGTGAAATGTCACTTTAACTGGTAAGGTCATGAGAATTGATCCTGGGTAAATCTCTTGCGAGACCATTGTGAATTTTCACGACCGAATTTATTAGTGTCGTGATGTGGATGCGGCACCGTGTTTGTGACCAGGACTTTAAGAAATGAATATAATTATTACATAGTGATACTGTATGATGACCTATATTTCATACGGCTTCTTTCAGACCATTTCATGTATATTTTCCTTTACATGGTAAACTAATGCTACCGTGAAAAAAAGCTTTTGTTTACTTGGCACAATGTTCGGCTTAGTAAAGTCTGGATACGATATCATGGTACATATTTACAAACTTTACAAATGCAAACTATGACAAAAAATCTCTACTTAGAGTTAGATATTGTGTTTTGCATAGGATAACTATGTAAATATGTGACATGCTATCGTAAATAGACTATAGTGTGTTATATATTTAACTTCAGAAACTAGTAACCCTACTTTCGATTATCTGTGAGTTGTTTGTAGCAACAAGATCTGAATACTTGAATGTTTTCGACGGCCCCCTAGATTTCCGCTGCCCAAAAGACACACAAGCAATCAACAAGGTCCAGAGCACACACAGTAACAAAAATGAGGACAGGAGATTTGATTTATCGTGCACTGACGTAGTGCCAGAGGCTTCTGGTACTACACAATGCTTTTGGACAGGTAAGACATAACATTCCAATTTCATTTTTTTTTAAATTATGTCTTGATGCCAAGATTGGTAATTCTAATGCGTAGACATGCTATCGGTTTTTGGAAGCAAATTTTGCAAAATTTGCTTCTCTTTGCAGCCACCTGTCCCTGCACTTTACCATTCTCTGCATACCACACAACATCTACCGGTCCTCCGGTCCTCCTCACTATAAATAGTTCTATCAAAAGCAAAGATTAATGAGGTAATAGTCATTCGAACATTCAATTTGTAAGTCTGAAGTTATGTAGATATTGAATTGTGTGACTGAAAATGAAACATTCAATTAATCATGTCTCTATGAGAAGAAAAGATCGACGTAGTAATTTGCTTTATTATGGTTCAAAGATCAGTCCAATGGCCTTCCTTGTAAATGGGTCAGTCAAGTTTACTGAACTATGAAATATATTCAAAGCTTACACAAACGATTAATATGCATGAAGTTGTGCTAAAAATAGATACAACTCTAGCATGGAATCAAAGTATTCAAGGTATTCTGGATAATCAAAGTACCTAATCAAAGTACTCTACTTCTGGACAGGCCTACATTATTGACAAATTTGCTTCCAAATAGTACTTTCAGTACTTTGATTTGAAGTTGTTCTTTATAAGCGAAAAATACGCCTCTAATGTTGGAACAGAAATGACAAATTCCATATAAATCTGAACTATTGTCCACAACAATTTGTTTAATTCTGTCACAAAAATATATATTTCTCGTAAACGGTTCAATATTTTGGTTTGAAATTTTCAGAACCCTCATAATAAAATTTGCTAATTCAGATAAAGATAAATGTAAATTTATGAAAAAATAAATGTGAGATGTCACTTTAACAGGCAAACAAACGTTAATTCTCTCCTCTAAATAATCTCCGGTTGATTTTCTTGGATTTTTCACGAAATAACGTGGAAGAAAACACAAAACAACAACCACTAAAATTGAAATAAAACATAAACAATATGAAGTTCTGATAAAGGCAAGATTTCAAATGAAAGGATTGGTAATAAGTAGACCAGTATTTACTTCCCTGTATAGTTTTTATTTATTGTTTATCAAACCCTGTGGTGTGGGTACATATTGGAGTCGACTCATCGAGCTTTGATTTACATTTGAAATAATAAATTAAGAATGCGTTTACCCCCTCCTATCATTTTATCTGTACAACATATTGTATAGTACATTTACACGTTTGAAATATCCTATATTTCTACCCGCAATACGACAAACTCTTGAGGTCAAGAAATCGACCCATTTAGTCTGAATGGAAACATCGAGACAGACAGGGATTTTATTGGCTGACACAGACTGGGGTAGAATGAAATAGACGGAACAGCTAAACTATAGCCCGAACTATCGCCAATCGAATCGGCTAAATGTAGTAATGAACAGTCATGGAACTGTCCGTTACTCCATGTCCTTGTGCAATTTACATCCCCAGTGCCTTTACTCCAATAGCATACCAAATAGAACGGCGCGCTCCGTTCAATAATACTTTAGACATGATTGAACAGTACAGTAATGTACTTCGTCCGGTGTGGACACATTTTTGTGTGGTATTACAGATTTCATTTGACCTTACACTGACCTTTACTAGAAATAGGCATATGTTCATACTTCGCATATAGCGTAACCTTTTTTTCAAATAGATTTGTATCATAGTACACAAATATAACATGTACACACAAAAATATTACTGAATTGTTAATTTGAAAAAGCTCAGGTGTGTAATTTACGATAATAAAAGATAAAGCTGCGCCATGTGAAATGAAATTTGTAATAATATCATCCAAAGCTTTTACGTTTGTCTTTGTCTGTAATCGGTAAATTAGCCAAAAAAGCTGCAAATGAAAACTAACTAAGTGTTGATATTCTTGTTGGAGAATACAATCAGTCGGTCTATGTATATCATATTGCTAGGTAGAATTTCGTCGTTTTCGTTCGCAAACTTCGCAACTACAGATTATAGTGCTACATTTTCGAGTTCATTCTCTTTTCAATTTAATTGTATAGATTATCAGAACGACTACGACCAGCTTCTCCACTACTCATGCCCCACCAACCACTACATAAATGGTATGCAGAGTATCCATGACAACCATGATGAGGACCGGAAGTGGAAGTTCTACTGTTGCAATCTGTCAGGTATGTGGCCAATCAATGTCGGTATAACAAATGACACCAATGTTTGCATATACGCAGTCTGGTCTAGATATGTTTTGTCCTCTTAAATCTTTGACTTTTAGCAACTGAGAGATAAAGATCTAGTATTTTTTTACGTTGGTTTCGATGCCTTTATGGTCATTTTTTCAGATTGGGTACCATCCGGGAATTTCATTAAACCAAAATGTAATAATTATGAGAACGAGGTCAAACTCAGCAAAGGTTTCTTGTCGCGTTTTAGAAAATAATAATGGGAGATAGAAAAACACTGCAGATTCATAAAATCATATTACAGTAAAGAATTTCAAGCCTGAGGCGCGTTCTTTAGAGCGATATTACTTGAGATATCTTGAGATTTCTTAAGGTGCTTTAAGATAAAGCGTTCTTTAAAGCAAAATTTTTAAGACGCTCAATGAGAGGCGCCATTGTTTTAATGTTCCGTGTTGCCATTGTAATGTTCTATACTTCATACAAATGACTTCACCATGACGTCATTTGTATGAAGTATGGTGCTTTTGGGACATCTCGGTCTGAATCTAGGTCTTAAAAATGCTTTATCGGAAACATCTAAGAAATCTTAAAAAAATCTCGCTCTAAAGAACGTGGCTCTGGTCTGACGGTTGAGTCCGCACAGATTCGCTTTGACCGAAATATACCACAATTTCCAGAAGGTCTTTTTTTATCGTGATTAGTCACATTTATTTACAGATATTCACCTATCCGACTGCAGCTTCAGTGGCTGGACGAATGATTTTGACCAGGATCAAAAGTTTGCCGCACCTGCCGGTCAAGTTATAAAAGGTGTTATTTCCCAGCATGACAATCGAAAAGAGTAAGTATGCGATAGCTCAAATACGAAATCATTATGACATTTTCGACTGACAAGAGCGTATATAACATTTTAATACACCAAAAACAATATTACTGGTTTTATTTGACATCAGGCTTATAAAATTTGAAGATTTGAATCAGAAATAGCTGCTAGTTTTCAAAGATACCAAGTTTATGACCATAGTTTAAAGTTGAAAAAGTGTCCGGTTGTACCTTAACTGTAAATTACTGAAGGATTTATTGTAAACTTGCATTGGTTAGTAATGGTAATATGATTAAGGTAGTCCATCCGTAATTACATTATTCGTGCGACGTTGGAATTATTCGGACGAAATCGAAAACATTCGGCGGTGGAAAGTTCCACCGCCGAATGTTTACGACCGCACCCGAAAGTGTTGGGATACGTAGCGACGTAGCTCAAAAAGCCGATGTTTTATAAATCTCCAAATGGCCATATTACGGGTATTCTATCTTAATGCAAACTTTTATTTCGTTGGTAACATAATTTAAAGAAAGGTGAACGCCCATCCTTGATATATAGAAAGTAGAACTTACGCCGCCATGAACAAAAACGTATCTAATTATAGTTTATTCATTTCTACATTTCATAATACGCATGCATGATCATACTTGCACAGAAATTAATAGAAATTAAGACATTAAAGTGGAAGGGGGACTATAGCATGTATCTTATCTGGATATTTTTATTGTCAGCTTTACGTATATTAGGTTAGGACACGTTCGCTCTTCGTAAATTTTGTGAAATATCCTGCAATAGTGATTTGAGTTTATTTTATTATCGGCCGTACACGTTATCACGGCAATTTTTCGTTTTTCGGGTCGGTTTGGATCAATCTTTGCAAAAAGTATAAGGATGTTTCAGGTAAGTCATACATCAGAGGAAAGAGATCAGTAAGAATTAAAGGGCACATGCAACAAACCGCTTGAAAATTGACGCAGAAACAAGAGGGTTATTGCAAAGCGGGGCGAATTTGGCCGTAGAATTACCCTTCCAATCATGCACAATCTCCACCGTGTACAAATGCATATTAAGCATGCATGACCATGCTTGCATAGAAATTAGTAGAAATTAAGACATCAAGGTGGAAGGGGACCAAGGTATTCCAGCAAAACTGAGCCGCGTTCTTTAGAGCGAGATTTTTTTAAGATTTCTAAGATGTTTTGGATAAAGCGTTTTTAAGACCTAAACTTTGACCGAGCTGTTCCGAATGCTCCATATTTATACAAATGACGTCATCATGACGTCATTTGTATAAAGTATGGAGCATTCTGAACACCGCGGTTTATAAATTATGGAGCGTTCGGAACAACTCGGTCAAGACTTTCTTATATTATTGTTTCTACAGAATTGACCGAGGGGTTCCGCACGCGCACGAAGTATAGGGTAATGGCGCCTCCCATTGAGCGTCTTAAAAATCTTGCTCTAACGAACGCTTTATCCTAAAATATCTTAAGAAATCTCATAAAATCTCAAGAAATCTCGCTCTAATGAACGCACCTCTGGTACCAAATGACAGCTTGTGCTGCGGCGAGTTCAGCTTCGCGTCGTTTTTGGCGTATATGTTTTTAATTACGTTGCTAAGCGTCAAGCAATGTGCCTTTATCAGGAAAATAGTTTAAAAGAGGATATTGAAATAAATTCACAGCAAGTCATTAAAACGAAGGTTGTATGCTCCGAAAAACCGCGAAAAGACGTCACGCTCACGACGTCATGGCAACGTAATTCAAATATATACGCCAAAAACGACGCGAAGTAGAACTCGCCACAACACAAACTTTAATTTGGTACCAAATTGCTAGAATACATTGAAGTTGAGATACATGCTATAGTTCCCTTCCACCATAATAATAATGCAGTCATGTCCTAATGAGATTTACGCGACCTCGGAAATATACGGGCGAGGTCGTAAACGTTCGGCGGTGGATTCCACCGCTGAATGTCTACGACGTTTCCCGAAAATTTTCGGACACGTAACGATTGTTGACGATGTTGCACGAAAAATTTCGACGTCGTGTGAATCTCATTAGACGTCGCGCTCAATGTTGACGTACAAACGAAAAAACGCCATACCGCTCCTTTTCTAACTACCACCAGAATGCATAGGATTAATAAATTTTCGCGATATTTATATCTTCAGATTCGGCAATGATTTTTCTTATGAATGCTACCGACGAAAACTGTTTTTAAAGATTCAAAATAGTTTTAATCTAATGCGAAACGTTTACGAACGTCATTAAATGATAAGGTAAGATGTAACAAAATTAACACAATCGTGAGTGAAAATGTGTCCGAAAATGACAAAAAACAACGCTTTTCTCACCAAATCGTTTAAGGAATGACGTGAAGTCATCTCTTCTATAAGTCAAAACACGTTTTACAGAAAAAAGACGAAAATGTCTTAAAAATGTGTGATTAATTAGTATAGATAAAAAGGTAAGATTCTGATTTTTTATTTGGATGTATTTCATTAGTACGGCAAAACAGGAAAACATGTCTTTTATTGTAGAAACTTTAACTGTTGAGTTCGAAGTACATTGTTTGTAGTTTTGAAAGATATAATTTTTTGTGGAGTTTCACGTTTTAAAATCTGTGAAAAATTTAACTGTTTAATTTTAGCGACAATGTCACACGCGCCGAAAAACACACTAGATAGTTTAATGTGTACAAATGAAGAGATGTTAAAAATCGTATTAGTACATTTAATTATATATAAAGACATCAAAATAAAAGTACAAACATATGTCAATAAGTAAATGTGCAATTTTGCGAAATTTGATTGTTTGTCGAGAAGAAAAACGTTCTGTTGTAAATCTAGCGAAAATGTCACACTGTCCGAAAACGTTACGTCAACGTCATGTACGAGGGCTGAACAAAAAGTTCGTAGAACTTCATCATTACTTTATTACCTTTCATTCGATTGTATTTATTTTTTCCCGTATGCAATTTTATCATATTATTGACTCTCTGATAAAATATCATAAGTCTCAATTCATGAAAACGATATTTTTTCTCTCATTAAAAGGGTTAAGGAACGCAACCCCGTAGCACGCCGTGAATTCATACTTGTAAATCTTCACAAAACGATTATTTTTCAAAACGTGCTCAAGCAAAACTTCTGATATTTTATTTACCTAAAGAAGGTCATCATATAAGATACTTAGAAAAATATCAAGGCTCAACATTGTAAAACAAGGATAAAGCTATGGATGTGGTACGGCGTAACGACATGGAAAAAGAGTGAAAACGTCAGTTAGGGAAGTGGAGAAAATTGTTTGGTGGAGTTTGTTTTTGATATTTTCGGTTCATATACCAACCCAAATGTAGTAATGATTATATAGAAAGGCTAAAAACATAATAAAATGTAAAAATGTCATGTCTTGTTTATAATACAAAATAAAAAGAGAGTCTAAATAGCAATCCAATGTGTGAACGCACAAAAAACGTGAATAATCTGCGACGTTCGTCAACGACGTCGTATAAAAAATCTGTTACTACATGAATATGAGAGAAAGCTTATTAAGATCATTTGAATTTTTATATGAAATATCAAGTTCTAAATTAATACAATCAGATTCAAATTAGTTAGGCGGATAAGGCATATGATCATTAATTTTTTCAGGAAAGCACCAAATTTGGCACACGTGTAGTCTAGACCTATACAACTGATGTGGTAGGCAGAGCCCAAAATTTTAGCCCCTAGATGGCCGTCATATTGAATTTCAATATGGCCGCCTAGTTTAACCTGTTATGGGCAATATCTCCCTAATAAGTGCAGATATTGACTTACCATCTACGTCTTTACAATAAAATACCAGCGGATCTAATACTGTCACTTATATATGCATTTGGGATGGCCGTCTTAGATTTCAAAGATGGCTGCCACTAATTACTTTTTTACTATCTTTCAAATTATAACTGACACATATAAAAATTTGATGCCTAACCAAACTTTTCAAAACATATTTCATGGTTATGGCCCTTGGAAAATGGCGCACGTGTTTTGAATTTGACGATTTGAAAAATTAAATTTGAAATTATACTGAAGTCATGGGAGTCGATATAGTGCTATACAGGTGTCGGATTGGTTTATTTTGTATGCCGGGTAGGATACGGACATCTATACAGACAATTAATATCTCCAGAAAGACTGTGAGTAGAATTCTTCGACTGGCAATTTTTCTCTCGGTGCTCGTGACCTTGGGCGGAGATGTGGAAACGAACCCTGGACCCTCTGGTAGAGGCGCTGGGGCTGGTGCGTCTAATAACGAGAGTACGAGAACTACCAGGAATACTAGGCAAACGTTATTGCCGTATGCTGATATTGTGTCGTCTCAACCCCCCTCCACTTCTCACGATGTTTATGAAAACCGTTTAAGTTCAACCCAAATACAACTGAATAGATCGGTTAGTGAGATAGGAACCCCAACATCTACTGGTACTAGACCCAAGGACAGTAGTGCTTCTCAAAAGAAAGCAAAAGTTACTGAACGCAAAAACACTGGTGGAAAAGGAAAAGAAAAATTGAATGATGACATCACTGGGTTATCGAACTTGATACTGTCTCTTAAAAGTGACATGAATTCTAACCTGAGTTCTATTAATAGCCAGCTTACAGGTCTTACATCGACTATCACGAACTTAACGGCAAATATGAACGACCTCGTAAAAACGTGTGATACCCTTCGCCAGGAAAACGTGAAATCACGGCAGAGTAATGACGAATTGTGTGAAAAAATGCTAGTCTTAGAAAATACTGTTGACTCTTTAGAAAACCAGTCCCGTCGTAATAATCTATTGTTTGAAGGCATCGAAGGATCAGCCCGTGAGCCTTGGTCTGTCAGTGAGAACAAAGTCAGGGATGTGCTAAGAGATGAGTTAAAGTTACCTAATTTCGATGAAATCAGTATTGAGCGCGCTCATAGAATCAAACGTTCGAGAAATCGGGAACATCCTACAGTGATCGTTAAGTTCACGTGTTATAAAGATAGACAGATGATTCTTGATGCAGCCAAAGAAAATCGTAACGGGAGGTCTGATATTTTGATAAAGGAAGATTTTTCAGCTCGTGTAGATTTCCAGATATTGGATCAGCACGAGTCTGATCATTTTCCAATTAAAAGCACATTTTCTTTATTTAATGAATTCAGTAATGATAATGTTGTTTTAAACCACAATAATCATTCTGAAATTGACTCATCGGCAAACAGACGTAGATATACATGGAAAGAGGATCGCGGGAATTTGTTTGGTCCAACATTTTCTCTTAAATTCAATATCTTATACGATACGCTTAATTCTCTTTTATTTGAAAATGTGAATCAATTAGTTTTGTCTTTAAATGATTTATACACATCCACTGCGGATGAGTTAGGTTTATATGTGTCGCGTCAGCGTTATTGTCATAACAGCCAGCCCGAATGGTGGGATGATGAATTAGATTCATTAAAAAAGATTAAATCCTCCTCTTTAAATGTATACAGAAAAAGCCATCACAATGATCACTTATCAGTATACCTTAATACTAAGAAAGATTTTAAGAAAAAGGTGAAAATCAAGAAAAATAAATATGTATCATCTAAAAAGAAAGAATTAATTGCGGCAAGTAAAAGTCCAAAACAATTTTGGAAAATTCTCAAAAATAAAAATAAAATATCACTTAATAGTAATATTGCTATCTCAGATTGGTATAATCATTTTTCTAACCTATTCAAACCCAAAGAGAATTTCAATTACAATAGCGAGGAATTGCCCTCCATTGCGTCAGAATTTATAGACATTTTAAATTCCCCCATTACAGAAAACGAGACATTATTTGCAATAAATAGTTTGAATCCTAGCAAAGCTCCAGGGCCTGATGGTATTATCGGGAATTTTATTAAAAGCACAAAACATACTGTTGTTCCATTGTTTACAAAGCTATTCAATAAGATTTTTAATACTGGAGTTTACCCAGATGCATGGTCACAAAACGTAATATGTCCTATTTTAAAATTGGGATCCAAAAACGATTTGAATAACTTTAGAGGCATTTCATTATCAAATTTAATTTACAAGCTATTTGCAACTATTCTGAATTCCCGTTTATGTAAATGGAGTGAGGCGACAAATATAATACATGAATCACAGGCTGGTTTTAGAAATGGTTATTGTACAACAGATAATATGTTTACACTTCATGCATTGATACAAAAATATCTTATAAAGAAAAAAGGCCGTTTATATGTACTGTTTGTCGACTTTGAAAAGGCGTTTGATAATATATCCCATAAAAAGTTATTTGAACACCTTTCTGCCATTGGATTAAGTAACGAAATTTTAGTCAGTTTACTCAATATGTACAAGAAAAATAACTCTTGTGTAAGAGTTAATGAGACATGTACTGATTACTTCCCTTGTCTACGCGGCACTAAGCAAGGGGACAAATGTAGTCCCCAGATCTTTAATCTTTTTATTAATGATATTTGTGCATATATTGGTAACGATGTAAACAGTGGTGTTCAGGTTTTGAATAATTTTTCAGTATAGATTACGATATGAAAATGAACTTTAAAAAGACTCAAATCATGGTTTTCAGAAATGGTGGCCCATTGCGAGATTCAGAAAAATGGACATGTGGTACACATGGAATAACAGTGACAAACTTTTACAAATATATGGGTTTAATATTCACTCCTAAACTAAAATGGAATAAAGCATTTAACTTCCCCTGCAGCTCAAGCCAAAAAGTCATTGTATGCCATCAACTCTTACAGCCAACGGTTTGGGTCCCTGAATTATAACGAATATTTCAAAATTTTTTATATTATGGTCAAACCAATTCTTCTTTACGGGGCAGAATTATGGGGAAATACCTACAGAGATTCGGTAGAGCAAATTCATGTCTTGGCTTGCAAACAGTTTCTTGGCGTTGGTATATATACAACTAATAATATGGTTTTGGGCGAATGTGGCCGTTATCCACTTTGTCTTGATTATTATGCAAGATTCATAAAATACTGGTGTAAGTTCATACAAATGCCTGTAAATAGGTATCCAAAACAATGTTACTTAATGATAAAAAGATTGGATGACCATGAAAAACACACCTACGCAACTAATGTTCGAAATATTTTATTCTCTCGTGGCTTTGGATTTATTTGGATATCTCAAGACGTTGGCAATATAGATTTATTCATTAAACAGTTTAAATTAAGAGTGAAAGATATTTTACAACAAGAATGGCATAATCAACTTAGCTTATCATCAAAAGGACAGCATTATCTACAATATAAATCTCTTCTAAATGTGGAATATTACATCTCTAATAACTTTCCGTTTTATCTTAGAAAAGCGTTTGCAAAGTTTAGATGCTCAAATCATCGACTTAACATTGAATTAGGTAGACATAATAGCGTTTTGAGAGAGGATCGTTTATGTACTTATTGTTATGAACAATTGTCCGTTAACGTAATTGATGATGAGTACCATGTATTTTGCGAATGTAAACAGTTTGATGATTACAGATTAGTATTTCTAGGAAAACAGCGATTACAGAACACTGATACTTTTTATAGGCATATTTCCGTAGAAAATGAATTTGATCTATTGAATGTATGTAAATTTATCCATAAAATATTGCAAATCAGATCTTAGACCGTACTTGATAATCTTTCACACGTAAACAGATGTGAATTTAACCAATTCATACCTGTCACAACAGTTTTCTCCTATCAATAATATTATATGATATTTTTGATACGAGAAAGCCAATTTAAATCCAGTCTTATTATTACAACTTTTACAGGTTATTATACTTTACATTCCAAGAGCTATAACAATATTAATTTTGTATATGTATGATTGTAACCTGGGCCAAGGGCCTACATTACTTGAATAAAGATATGTTATGTTATGTTATGCTGCTAAGAAATTATTTTCAAATAACTTTTTTTGTCCGTTTTGAATTCCAAGATGGCCGCCACTAAAAGAACTTGATTTTTTATTCATTAAATATCTGTGTTATATCTCCCATATTATGGCTTACTTTTTGTGTCTAGACCTATGATGTGGTAGGCAGAGCCCAAAATTTTAGCCCCTAGATGGCCGCCATATTGAATTTCAATATGGCCGCATAATAAAACCTTATATGGGCAATACCTCCCTTATTAGAGCAGATATTGACTTACCTTTTACATCTTTACCAATAAAGTACCAGCGGATCCAATACTGTTATCTAAATATGCACTTGGGATGGCCGTCTTAGATTTCAAAGATGGCTGCCACTAATAACTGTTTTTACTATCTTTCAACACAAATGAATTTCGGACGCTTTACCAAACTTTTTGAAAGATATTGGTGCATAGAAATCATTTTCAAATAAATTTGATTCATACATTTTGAATTTCAAGATGGCCGCCATTAAGAGGGTCTGGTTTTCTATTCATTTATCTTTGTTACTGCAAAATATAGTTGACATAATAATTTGTAAAGCAGATTTGTCATTAGGCCTAATGTGTTTTGAAGAAAAAACTAGTGGAAATATTGCTCAATGTTAAATATTCCAAGTAAAATATGAAACCATCAGAACTTCCTTCTGGCTTCCGTGGTCTCAGATGGATGTCATTCGATAAATAATAATCCCTTTAATTTGTTTAAGGAATGAATGCAATTTTATTTTTTTCATGCAGGTATGAAAAATAAAATCTAATCACACTGTATGAATCCGCGAAGCGGTTCATACAAAAGTGTGATTAGATTTTATTTTTCATACCTGCATGAAAAAAATTAAATTACATTCATTCCTTATAATTTAATAATACATTTTATTACCGTAAATAGTAATATTTGCGACTAGAAAAGATGAGAAATCGTCCGGACTATGGTCAAAAAAGCGGACAGATGTGCGATATCTGGCCGCTGCCAAGGTATTCAGATCTTACGCACGTGCCGTTCCGTGACGAAAACTTAAAATGACGTCATAAAGAGCGCGCGTAACTGCAACGTTGTTAACAGCGAATTCAGTCGTCGTAACGTTATTTTCCATCTTCTCAAGTGCGCTTTAAGCAATAAGTCTTTGATATTGAGTTTGTTTCAACTAGAAAATCTATTTAAGAGTAAGATTTAATGATAAAACTTGCAGTGTACTACTCAAAACGAGCGTAATATGCCGATTTGTACAGGGCACATCCATTTATCCATATTGTTGACTCCGAAAGAAGTTCCGGCAATGAATTTTTTTTTTCATGGAGTTATGAAAAAAAAATTTAGCCAATCAAAATGCTCGGATTTTTATGAATTCAACTAATATTAAATTATATAAAATTACATGAAAATTGTTACAGAGAGTTGGAATATGCTTAAATATTTAGATTGACTTAATTATAAATGTTTCATTAATATAGTTACACAATGCATGTTTGCCTTTCGGACATGGCCGCCAATGAACATGGTATGCTTATACATAGGGGACTGATATTACGCATTTTAGTGCTGTAAAGTATTTTCTATAATTTCTATCAAACATTGTTTTAAAAAGATAAAAAAAGATCAACATTATACCACCATTTACATAATGATCTGACACAATGGAAGCTCGCCAGAGATGGCTACCCCAAGACTAGGAAGTACTATATTATGCATATGTCTACCCTCAATGCTTTAAGGTATACGACCCATCAATAGAATCATAAAGATACATAAGTAACTATATATATTTAAAATCAGCATGGTATCCCGCATCTAATTGCCAATTTTTATCAACTTTGATCGTTTCGTTAGTGAAATTTTTATAATTTTATATCTTGCATCAGGGTCATACAAAATCATGAAATGCCAAACACCCCAAGTGAGCTTTTAAACACGAAAACTTTATGACTAAAAGCAATATACACAAGTGTTTGCATCTAATCAATAGCTTATATTATCCCCAACAATGGACTAACAAGTAAATAAATAATAACCCGCAACAAAATATTTTTTTTGATTTTGTAATACATGGCTACCATACTTTCGACAGGCTTTTCGGACGAATCTGAAATGATAGTCAATTTTAAATAACATTAATTCCAATGATATATCAAATTGCATGGTACAAAAGGAAGATAATAATTTTCCTATGTGTATATTCTTTCAAATAAAGTAAAAATTAAACAGTTTCGCCGTACACAAATTAAAAAAAATCACTTTGACTAATACACCCCCTTTTTTACCACCGCCCAATTTCTTAAGGAAAATGGCACTCTTTGTTCATTATACTTAAATAAATTGTTCCATACGAATTTTACAGTTTTTTATTGTTTGTATTGGAATATTTATATAACAGTAAATGTTACTATTGAAAAAAAACATATATATAAACAAAAATGTTTATAAAAACAAGAGTTGTCAGTGGACAGGATAGCTCAACGAAAAAGTGTTGGATTGTGAAATTTTATAGGATGAAAAGAATAAATTTTAAGTCTACCCAAGTAGAAATTTGAAAGGGTGATGCATCATTACCCAATCTTTATCCTTAATAAGGAATATATACATGTCTGACCACAAGCATGTGTGCAAAGTTAAATACTTTAACAATGGTAGAAATAAAAATGTTACAAGTACATAATATCTGCATGTTAATCGTTAGCCAAACATGTCTATGTCGAAAATTGTTAAAATTCCCCAGAAATTTGTGTGTCTGAGTGTGAGTTGAGGACGGTATTATCATCACAAGAAACATTTTGAAAAAAAAAATAAATAAATAAAGCCAGGAATGTTGTAGAAAGATAGGTCTCTGCCAAAACTAGGTCTTGTTCGGGAAAGGGTTAGGTGAACAAGCAACTTTTGAATATCAGTTTTCTGATGTCATGTTTGAATCATGTTTGCTACCTTATTAGTAGCTAAAGAGATGGAAAAGACGAGACAGAAACACAAAAATATATAATCAAATAGAAATTCTACAGAGAAAATGAATGCAACTGCTGTGTATATCAGTATTTGCTTCTTTTCTCTCATTGGTTTCTTTTTTCACGCAAACCCAGCGTAGAGAAAGCATCAGTTGGTCTTATCTTGTGTCTAGTTGTTTGGGAAAAGGGTTAAACAGAAAGAAATGGCAAAGGTCAAGCTTACCTTTTCCCAAAGAAAAAGCCCAAATTACGGTAATCAAAGTGACCAGTTATGGAACGAAATATTTATGGTGCGAATCAACCTCCAAACAGTGACATATTACGTCAGAGGTGACGTAATTCTGGTTCAGGGGAGATCACTGTGTGCGCTGTAGTTGTCGTTGTTGCAAAGGGAGGTCATTCTAAATGCCAAAATATTTTGATTTTTTCGTCTTTTGTTGTTTCATTTGACGTTTTTATAAATTCATCGGCTGGGATTCGTTGTAGAAACTGTTCGTACAAATTCAAATCTAATGTAGAAGTCTCTTTTCAAAAAATGTTTTAAAAAATCTCCGTAAATCCGAACATGCTCGGTTATTTCCGTTGTTGCGGAAACAGCCGACATTACACGAATCATTTAGAGCTAATGATGGGTCGTATTCCTTAAAGACCTGTCCAGCAGATCAAATGAAGTCACTTGTAGATCTACATGCATGTAGAATGGCCAATTTGGTGTTAACAAATGCCTAACACTTACAGTTATGATACGGATGAAAAATATCACAAAAATATAGTTTAAAGTATCATTGAAAGGAATTTCTAAAGCTATGATTTAGAAAATTCAATGTCGCACTACAGATATTAATTAAGACACTTCCAATGTGTTGACCATCATTATTTCATTTATATGTATCTTTGGTATCAATCAGACGAGTGTCTATCAAGATAACCTTAGGTTCAAGATTTTAAACCAGTTTGAACTAAAGTTTCGTCTACTTGGTCCTCCAAAGATTTGTTCTGAAAAACATCCATTGAAAGCACTGACCACCATCACCATTATATACTGTGGAACAGCTTTGAATTTTGGATAGCTTCTTCTCTGCAACCCTCTGCCTCGAGAGACGATGTCAACTGCATGTAGTCGATCAGGTTGATGACAGGCGATGGCGATAGCCTATAGTCCAAAGCGAGATCCACAGCATTCTCATATAAGTAATCCAATATTGTAATAAAGAATTGTGCACTTTCTATAAAAATGTCGTATCAAATGGCAGCGTCTTATTTTAAACAATGATATTGTTCTCGAGCAAATTCGCTTAGCTTAAAATGGTAAATGAAGAAAAGTAAAAACTTAAATAACATTTGTAGAAATAATGAAAGTTCACATGACAGCCATCTCTGATTTGCAAAATAGTAAATAAAAAATCATGAAATAGGATACAAATCTGTGACAAATCGTATCTATCATGCCTTTCAATACTTACACAGCGTTGAATCTAGCTTTGCCATCCAGGGGGCCAGACAGGCCCACAGCTCTTGGTCAAGGGGGTCATCCAACCCAAATACTGAGACAAATGATTGAATAACTAAATTTCAAATATATCAATTTCTAAGAGGCCTTTAAACATAATAACGCCATTATTTGCATGTTTTCATTCAGAAACGACTTCGTAATGCATTAGGCAAATTGTGTCATTTGGGCCCAGGCTTTGTTCTGAAGGGGGTCATATTGGATTTTAGGGGTGGCCCCCTCTAGATTCAACTCTGACTTACAGACTCTCTTTATAAAAGGTAAACGCAACATTTCGCATATTTCAAAAATACTACTTATTGAATGACACATATATTGAAATATGGCAGCCAGTAGGAGCTAAAATTGGTTATCATTTTTAGTTCAAAAGTAGGCCTACACATGAGGCAATATTCTGCATTACATTTAATCTTAAATCATAATTTGGAAGAATTTATGAATATGTGCTCCAGAAGAAAAGCCACTCGACTTAATAATGGCCATCTAAGAATTCTAACTGAGCTATTATAAACAATTTGAAACAATGAATAGCTCTTTAAACAGTTTGTTGAAACACCAAAAGTTTATTTGCATCAATAATGATTAGAGATATAAAAAAACAGTAATTTGTGGCGGCCATCTTTGGAATCTAAGATGATGACCTCAAATGTATATATGACTGATTTTATGGACCCGCTGTTACTTTGAATATGGGTGACGACACAAAAAGTATAATATCAGCGATATAACACAGATATTTAATGAATAGAAATCTTAAATCATAATTTGGAAGAATTTATGAATATGTGCTCCAGAAGAAAAGCCACTCGACTTAATAATGGCCATCTAAGAATTCTAACTGAGCTATTATAAACAATTTGAAACAATGAATAGCTCTTTAAACAGTTTGTTTAAACACCAAAAGTTTATTTGCATCAATAATGATTAGAGATATAACAAAAAAACCAGTAACTTGTGGCGGCCATCTTTGGAATCTAAGATGACGACCTCAAATGTATATATGACTGATTTTATGGACCCGCTGTTACTTTGAATATGGGTGACGACACAAAACGTATAATATTGGCGATATAACACAGATATTCAATGAATAGAAAATCAGGTTCTTTTAGTGGCGGCCATCTTGGAATTCAAAACGGACGAAAAAAATATTTGAAAATGATTTCTCAGCAGCAATATCTTTTGAAAAATTTGGTAAGGCATCAGATATTCATTTGTGTCAGTTATAATTTGAAAGATAATTAAAAAAAAAACAGTAATTAGTGGCGGCCATTTTTGAAATCTAAGACGGCCATCCCAAATGCATATATAAGTGTCAGTATTGGATAAGCTGGTATTTTATTGTAAAGACGTAAATGGTAAGTCAATATCTGCACTAATGAGAGAGATATTGTCCATAACAGGTTAAACTAGGCGGCCATATTGAAATATAATATGACGGCCATCTAGGGGCTAAAATTTTGGGCTCTGCCTACCACATCATTTGTATAGGTCTAGACACAAAAAGTAAGCCATAATATGGGAGATATAACACAGATATTTAATGAATAGAAAATCAGGTTCTTTTAATGGCGGCCATCTTGGAATTCAAAACGGACGAAAAAAAAAAATAATTGAAAATGATTTCTTAGCAGCAATATGTTTTGAAAAGTTTGGTTAGGCATCAGATATTCATTTGTGTCATGTTATATTTTGAAAGATAGTAAAAACAGTAATTAATGGCGGCCATCTTTGAAATCTTAGACGGCCATCCCAAATGCATATATAATTGACAGTATTGGATCCGCTGGTATTTTATTGTAAAGACGTAAATGATAAGACAATATCTGCACTAATGTGGGAGATATTGCCCATAACAGGTTAAACTAGGCGACCATATTGAAATTCAATATAGCGGCCATCTAGGGGCTAAAATTTTGGGCTCTGCCTACCACATCATTTGTATAGGTCTAGACTATACATGTGCCAACTTTGGCGCTTTCCTGAAAAAATTAATGATGGACCCCATATTTCTGATATATCCGCCTAACTAAATGTGCTTTTAATGTATACATTTACTCGATACCTAGGTTATGGCGGATGCGGAACACAAAGAGGCAAATACTGGAAAGCATCTTAATTTCGGATTCTTGCGAATGCGACATTTACATGTATTTTTCGTTATTCATTTATATTTTCATTTTGTTCATATAATGACTGTTTTAAATTAATGCCATTTTGAATTGAAAATGGTACGGTTTTAGCAAGTTCTTAATACAATAATACGTCTTTTGGAGATTGTTGTAATCGAAAGAGAAAATAAGTTAAATGCCTCTTTTTCTCTGACAAGATCTGGCACAAAGACATCAATATCTATAGATTGAAGCTTAAAATATATACATGTAGCATGTGACACACCGAAACAGAATTAAAACCGGAGTGAAAGCACGAGAAAAGCTGCTTTCCGCTCTTTCTTTGTATGTACTGTAGCGTCGTTGCAAAATAACGTCGGTTACGCAATTGTACGCCAACATTGAGCGCGACGTCATTAGAGGTGGACTAGGCCTACCTAAAGTTCATGCAAGTATTGCTATTTCAGAGACCGTATATACGAGTACGAACACTGCGGAGTTTATCGTACGGACGGCAGTCAGGTCATCGGATGAGGTACACGGACAGTTGGCTGAACATGTTGTCAAATTAATTGGTTTTCTTACGTGAAATAGATAAATATTGAAACTTTGCATGTGTCCAGTTTACTTATAGGGGAGACCGGGGCAAAGTGTTACAAGGGGTAATTTTGGTTTTTGATTTTTCAGCTCATTCATGTTTTCTGCCACTATAATTTCACTAAAGTACTAAATACTATACAGATTTTCTACATTATCTTATTTTTTTCTGGCTAGCTTTGTCTTTAGGGGAATTCTAAAATCGCGAAATTTACTTTTTGGGGCCAAAGTAAATTTTCAAATATTTTCAAAAATGGGTTTATCTAATGCCCATGACAGGATTATTTTTATACTTGTGGTCATAGTTTAGAGTCATCACTAAATATTGATTTGATATTCGAGCTACTTCAAAAATTACGCGGTTTTGACTTGTGGCCTTATTTTCAACATGACTGTATGTTGGGGCAAAGTGTTACATTACATGCCGTGCAAATTGTTATACATGTACTCTGTTTTTGTAGTTTCTGCTTTCAAAAGAAGATGCATTTTGGGTAATGATATGGCGAGTAATGATAAAACACTAAATTATTCGTGTTTCATAACATATTTTCATTTTATGCGGTTTTTAAAGTCGAAAAAAATATAACTCCTTGCCCCGGTCTCCCCTATTTAGAGTTATTTAACTGACCCGTGTTTCAAAAAGGGAACTTCTATCAACGGGTTAATTCTTTAAGGCAGAATATCCGTAATGTTACCATTTTGAGATTCATAAAACATCGGATTTTTTTCGAGCGTCTTCGTTACGTATCCGAACTTATTCGGGCGCGGTCGTAAACATTCGGCGGTGGAAAATTCCACCGCCAAATGTTTTCGACGTCGCCCGAATAATTCCGATGTCGCACGAATCTCATTAGGGGTAGACTACCTTAATTCTTGAATAACGGATGGGGAATCAACTGACAAAACACAAACAACGGTTGTGGCCTTTTATAAAAATTGCCCATTTCAGGTAAGAAATTCTTCAATGTTTCTGTCAATACATGACCGAATTTAAAGTGACATTTCACGATTATCTTTCATAAATTTTACTTAAAACTGCGTATACGGAACTTTACTCAGTTTCAAAACTGGATGAGCAGTTTCGAAACTGCTCATCCAGTTTTAAAACTGCTTATGCATGAGTTCTGTATGTTATGCAGAACCATTCAGACTGTTTATTTTCACTGAATTATTGATATTCAAATCAAACAACGACCTGAAAGGACTTTTTACGGGTAAATTTTGATTTTTGATCGATTCACTTCTGACAAAGACATAATAATAACAACAGAGATTGGAAACTCCGCGAAATAACGTGGAGTCTCGTAAGCCGAGATTTTATTGCGCACCTGATTATCTATCTACCTGGCGTTACGTTGCTAGGCAATGATCCCCAAGTCAGAATTGTTTGTTGATGAGATGGCTCGGAAAAAGTTAAACATCGTAGATCTATAGTGAAGGAATTACTTCCGGCCATGAGCATTTTCTTTATTTCTCACGATGATTTCTGTCCCAAAAGACAATATTTTTGTTCACTTAAAATTGTCGGAACAAGAAATTGTTACAAACTTTTGATAGATCTAGATCTATGTTAGCCAACATTGACAAATTTCAATATTAGCGGGATCGGGGAACAAAAATTCAGATGAAATTTTGTAGGCCCCAGTAATGGATCCAAAGTGGGTTGGGGGGGGGGGGGGGGCGAACATTTTAATTTCATGTAGAAATTCAGTAAAATTTGTGTGATATTAGGAAAACGAACCTCCCCTCCTATACGTTCGAACCCCGTCCACAGAAACCCTGGATCCGCAGCTGGGCCCAGATCTACCTAGGCCTATTTGTTCGCGTATACTGACGACATTATAGGGTGAATGATTTAGCTCAACCGGATAGTTCGCGTATACGGACCGACATTATAGGATGAATGATTTAGCTCCATCGGGTAGTTCGCATATACTGACCGACATTATAGGATGAATATTTTAGCTCCATTGGGTAGTTCACGTATACTGACCGACATTATAGGTTAAATGATTTAGCTCATCCGGGTAGTTTGCGTATACTGACAGACATTATAGGATGAATAATTTAGCTCCATTCGGTAGTTCGCGTATACAGACCGACATTATAGGATGAATGATTTAGCTCCATTGGGTAGTTCACGTATACTGACCGACATTATAGGATGAATGATTTAGCTCCATTGGGTAGTTCGCGTATACTGACCGACATTATAGGATGAATGATTTAGCTCAACGGGGTGGTTCGCGTATACTGACCGACATTATAGGATGAATGATTTAGCTCCATTGGGTAGTTCACGTATAATGACCGACATTATAGGATGAATGATTTAGCTCCACCGGGTAGTTCGCATATACAGACCGACATTATAGGATGAATGATTTAGCTCCATTGGGTAGTTTGCGTATACTGACCGACATTATAGGATGAATGATTTAGCTCCACTGGGTAGTTCGCGTATACTGACCGACATTATAGGATGAATGATTTAGCTCCATTGGGTAGTTTGTGTATACTGACCGACATTATAGGATGAATGATTTAGCTCCATCAGGTAGTTCGCGTATACTGACCGACATTATAGGATGAATGATTTAGCTCCATTGGGTAGTTTGCATATACAGACTGACATTATAGGACGAATGATTTAGCTCCATTGGGTAGTTCGCGTATACAGACTGACATTATAGGACGAATGATTTAGCTCAATCGGGTAGTTCGCGTATACTGACCGACATTATAGGATGAATGATTTAGCTCCATCGGGTAGTTCGCGTATACTGACCGACATTATAGGATGAATGATTTAGCTCCATTGGGTAGTTTGCGTATACTGACCGACATTATAGGACGAATGATTTAGCTCCATCGGGTAGTTTGCGTATACTGACCGAACATTATAGGATGAATGATTTAGCTCCATCGTTGTAGTTCGCGTATACTGACCGACATTATAGGATGAATGATTTAGCTCAATCGGGTAGTTTGCATATACTGACCGACATTATAGGACGAATGATTTAGCTCCATCGGGTAGTTTGTGTATACTGACCGACATTATAGGATGAATGATTTAGCTCCATCGGGTAGTTCGCGTATACTGACCGACATTATAGGATGAATGATTTAGCTCCATTGGGTAGTTTGCGTATACTGACCGACATTATAGGATGAATGATTTAGCTCCATCAGGTAGTTCGCGTATACTGACCGACATTATAGGATGAATGATTTAGCTCCATTGGGTAGTTTGCGTATACTGACCGACATTATAGGACGAATGATTTAGCTCCATTGGGTAGTTTGCGTATACTGACCGACATTATAGGATGAATGATTTAGCTCCATCGGGTAGTTCGCGTATACTGACCGACATTATAGGATGAATGATTTAGCTCCATTGGGTAGTTTGCGTATACTGACCGACATTATAGGATGAATGATTTAGCTTCACCGGGTAGTTAGGGTATACTGACCGACATTATAGGATGAATGATTTAGCTTCACCGGGTAGTTCGCGTATACTGACCAATATTATAGGATAAATGATTTTTTTTCAATTGGTAATAACATGTAATTTCAACACACAAAATATAAATAAATTCTATTATTGGGAAAAGATTTAGGAATCTGGAGCATTCCCCCTTAAAGGGTGAAAGGTTCCGTAATAAAACTTGCTTACTTTCAAGGAGTTTTTTTTTTTTCAAAATGCCAACTTTGTCAACTAAAATTTCTCATTAGACCTGACTACATAAATTTCATCTTATTTTAAAAAAAGTCCTATAGATAGGTTGTTAGGATGCTCATAACAATACATACAATCGTAGTTCACAAACAGAATAGGCATACAGACATTTACAATCTGTAAATAATGTTACGAAATGGAATAGTACGACTTACTGCATCATTTTCCAAAATAATTAATCAGAACCGAGAAACCATATCAGCATTATGACAATATTGTCTATAAATTGGACGATATGCATTGTTTTGTAAATGTAGACGAACTGGTAAAATTAAGGTACGAAATTTCTAGGGTACGAATCATTTTCGGTAAACCGGAAGCTGTTTTTCGGTTCGGTGCAGAACTTCGGCTGTTCGGTACTGAACACGTTTTCAAATAAAAACAGCCTAATATGGTTTGTTTTGTGATCTGTTAAGTTTCCTTCTCAAAAGGAATATGTTTAAGATGAGTTCTGCATCGAGAGAACGCCGTTATACGTCAAAATAACAATATAATCGCTATATTACGCAGTTTCGAAACTGCCCAAAATGAGTTCCGTAACATCTGCGCAGTCTTAAGACTGCATAGTTTCAAGATTGCTTACGACATATACATGTATATAAATTATATCTAGGACGAAAAAGAAACGCCGGGTAACCTATATTGATTGTTTTAAGGGATAAATTGTATTATTGGATTATTATACATGTATTCATTTTTCTAAGAATTGTCATCTGTATGAAACAAGCTGTTGAAGTTTCTGTCGATTTCCGATGCTGATTATGTGAAAAATACCCCCGTTGGCGATGCACATGAGTTAGCGGCAGACCGACATAGGGACGTCGGGCTCTTAGGCCATTGTCGCGTAAGCGGTTGCGAACCGTATCGGGCTGGATATGGCGATTATGACTGCCTATATAGTGTTATTTGCAGTTTCGCTAGCTTCTAGATGGCGATTGCGTAAGTGAGAAAGTGTCATAAACTGATCCTGACGTGGCGTCGTGACGCGCGGACGTCCACTTTGTGGTCGGTTGTTAGCCCTCCCCTTCACTCGAAGACGTTGAACAAGACATTCAATAGTTCGAATGTGCACATTAAAATGTGCAGCAATCTGTTGTTGGCCTTGACCCTTCAAAAGCATTACTATAGCTTGTTCCCGCTCGACTTCCGACAATCGCGGCATTGATGCAAATTGCTCAATTTGAAGTAAACGTTGAAGAATAGGTCTGAATACTTGAACAGTATCAAATAGACTGACCTTTTCCTTTGGCAAACTCAATGACCTTCCCCTGCACGGGATTCTTGCATTTGAGCACGTGCCTCTCATAGTGTGAAGAGGTAAGGTATTGGGTACAATAGTACCGACCGAAAATGACAATGACGTGGGCTAATGTTTACTACTTGACAACCAATCAACTCTGTTCGTATTTGTAACGGTGCAAATCAAACGAATTGATTGGTTTTGCAGCAGTAAACATCAGCCTACGTCACTGTCTTTTTCGGCTGGGACTATTGTAGTTTTAAATGTGTGTACCGTTCGACAGCGAACAACACAAAAATCTGACCGATTTTCATTATTCTAGGCCAAGCAATTATGTGATGCATATTTAACGTACCCGGCGTTTCTTTTTCGTCGTAGTATATAATGTGCTAAAATTAATCAAATTGCTGTCCACAACAGATTTATACATGATTTGTCATTTCTATCTCAACTTCAAATGCTTATTTTTCACTTATAAATAACAACTTCAAGAAACTGATAGCATTTATACGCAATAGAATAACCAACCTTAGCATCAAGACATACTTTAAAAAAAATGATATTGGAATTATGTTATGTTAAATGTTTTGTCCCTTTAATATGGATGGCGGAACACGCCTTGGATTAGCTGAAGGTGGTAGAGCGTTTAAAAACTATCCATTGTATTCTCTTAAACTTAAAAATGGACAACATAAGCACGTTTTCAATACTCTTGTTAGTTTCAACACATTTCTTTTTGTATTCAAAGGTTGTTTCCTGGGTAAATAACGGTGATTTCCAAAACGATAACGTTAACGTCAGGAAACTTTCAATGATAATGTAATGTTAAGAATACAACATACATTAACTTTCCGAAAAAAATATGAAAGAGATTAATTCGAGTCTGAAGGCATGGATAACTTTGGGCCAGGCCATTGGGCTATTGGCCATTTTTTCTCAGACATGAACATTAAATTTCAACCTGGCACACACATATTCCACCATGCAGAAATTTACCTTTTTATTTAGAAAATATACAAAGAAATTTACAATATTTTACTATTGGAGTACAATGTCATCCAAATTGTCTGACCAGAACTTTTATTTGGGTGGCCTATGAAAAATACATGGGCCGTAAGCCAGAGGTGCGTTCTTTAGAGCGAGATTTTTTAAGATTTCTTAATTATATGTTTTTGATAAAGCGTTTTCAAGACCTAGATTCTGACCGAGGTGTTCCAAATGCTCCATACTTCATACAAATGACGTCATGATGACGTCATTTGTATGCAGTATGGAGCATTCGGAACTCCGCGATTTATGAATCATGGAACATTCGGAACAACTCGGTCAATTCTCCCCATATAGATTCTACAGATTTTACCGAGGGGTTCCGAAAGAAGTATAAAGCAATGGCGGCTCCCAGTGATCGTCTTAAAAATCTTGCTCAAAAGAGCGCTTTATCCTAAAGCATCTTAAGAAATCTCAAGATATCTCAAGAAATCTCGCTCTAAAGAACGCGGCTCTGGCTTATGGCCCAGGGTTTTTCTACTGGTGGGTCTTTGGCCAATGATCCAAAGTTTCCAAATTGATCACTGCAAAGGACGATTTTTCCAACCGCATCACACCCCATTCTCATGAAATGATTTTCACATCACATTTCTATGGTGGCTGATTTATGCCATTTCATAATGTCGACTGGCGCCCCGCCATGTCAAGGGCGACAACACGAAATGGCATAAATAATGTCTATTTATCAATTCCATCGTCTAAGGTACATAATCTTGACTTGAATATAATGTTATTGTTAAACCGAAGTGACCGTGCGCTATGAATATTTATAAACAAACGTAATCGTCTGCAATATTGACAATAATGAGCGCAAGGTTACTTCGGTTCAATAATAACGCATAGTTTAAATCGTGAAAAATATAATGGTTATTATCTTATTTCAAGCGCAACGTGTTGTATGTACATGTAGCCGGTCAACCATAAAAAAATAATGCAAATTCTGGTTGATTAGAATAGACCAAACGCCAATCGACAGATCGTTCCGCGCCCACCATAGAATTTAAGACAAACAATGGGGATGTGATCGTTAATAGGGAAAGATTTTATCCAGTTTAAAACACTGACGTAAATTCGGACAAACAATAGTATATCGTTGGTGTTGTTATAAAATCTCGTAACTACGGTTTGATTCAAGCCGTAGTTACGAAATTTTATAACAACACCGACGGTTAATCAATACATATCGGTAAACACAGTCTATTTATAGCACAAACTTCATTGTTATTGGTATGTCGATTGTTTTGATTGTCAGTCAATAAATCGATACAATAACACGTGCAACGAAGAACAAATGGGGCATGACATTTTTCTGGTCGTCCATAGGCTAATCGATGTTTTTGATTGACAGTCGGCGTTTGGTCAATTGCAGTCAAATGAATCGATACAAAAAGTAGTGTATGTCATAGAATAGAAAATATCTAGGACGAAGGGAAAGTGATGATTTTTTAATATAGTTCACATGCATTTACGTTCTGAATAATAATGATGAGCGACATCAACATATCAAAGAGCGAATTTTATCCGAGAAAACTCGGATTATGAATAATGGAGTGACGACGATATTTACTAAAAAATAAAAAATATATTTATATACTAGCTTCATGACATTGTCTTCTGATGAACAAAACACTCTTGTACTTTTTTAATCAGCAACTTGTTTTTTCTATGTCCTAAGATTTGATAATCGTATTTACCATGACATACGATTATTACTCCCCAACCTAGACCGATGGTAATGATAATAACAGTCGATTCTTAACTCTAGATAGAACACGGTGTATAATCACGTGACATTACAATTTCCGATAATCTTCAATAATTTTTGTCAATACTAGACCAATTTGAATTCGGTTTGAAGCAGAGAAGGTAGAAAAATGTCAGGAATAACCTGGACGTGGTGGATTTTTTTTTTTTTAAATCAACTGATAATAAAGTTATTGAGGATCAACCAAAATGTCGGTTGATCTTAAATAGGCTTTTTATTAGTTGATTTTTCAAAAATCGACCACATCTATCTAATGCGTAGCGTCTGTCCACATTCTCTGCTTCAAACCGAATTCAAACGGTCCAGTAATTGACAAAATTATTAAAGGTTTTCTGAAAATATTGTATCACGTGATTATCAACCGTGTAGAAACAAAATGTGATTATCATTGAAAGTCAGCGTTATAGTAGGCCTGTGCACGGAAAGACTTCGTTTATCTTTTTGTTTGTGCCATTAGGCGTTAAATAAAAATGACTTTGTTTCTACTTACCAGACAGACCCTGATTTTTTTGTGCCGACTCTACAGTTTTTTATTGCCATTTTGCGGTAGAATAAAAATATTATCGTACCGACTGACCCTTGAAAATTATCAAGCAAATCAATAAATATTTGGCTTAAAATAAGTCAAAACTAAGATTTTATAGTAGTTGAGATGAATTTGATTACATATTGATGATTTTAACAGGTTATGAACAAATGAAAATTAGAGAAAAAATAAAAAGATTTGCCAACCTATTTTCCAGCAAGATTAACCCGGGACAGCTGCATATATATACTGGCCAAAAGTTCTAACAGGCCACTTTAAAAATGACGATAACTTTCTTAAAATTTATCACATTTTAATGAAATTTCATATGTGAATTTTTAAGCATAATGTACGTGGATTCCTATGAATTTTTACCAATTTTTATCCAATTTGGATGTGAAATAAAGGAAAAGCTCTAAATTTTTATAGAGCTCGAGATATTACTCTTTCAACAATTCAAAGTCCACAAGTCGTTAGCTGTAACCCAGACCAAGAAAAAATGGAAAACTTTGTCATTTTTGTGTTACTTTTGACTATAGAAGAAACAGAAAGAATAGGAGGCAGGGCAAAATGGTGTTTGAATTCAACCGGCAAAACATTTTATCTAGCGAATTTGCTCAAATATTGTCTTGTGTGGAAAAACGATGTAACAAACTGATATTTTACACATACCCTACAATTTTAGCTCGTTGGGAGTCATCAGTGAATATTTAAATGATTTTCAAAGAAAAACGTGTTTTAGGTGTTGTTTTGAGGAACCCTTTTCTGCGTATATAAGCCCTTTAGTCTCCTTCTAGGGCCATATGCCGCGAACAATTGTCAGACATTCTCAATTTCTTTCTTAGTCTACGTTGCAGCTAATGATCTATAAGATCAAAATTTCTACATTGACAATATTTCGAGCTCTGTGTGAATTTAGAACTTTTTTAGTTTTTCTCATGTTAAGCTTTAATTTCAATAAACCAATGCCAACTTTTCACCAAAATCACTTCGAAATTGCTTAAAGATTCGCATGGCAAATTTCATGAAAATCCAATCACCACAGAAAAAATTATCTTTGTTTTTAAAGTGGCCGGTTAGAAGTTTTGACTAGTATATATGTAATGACCCCCACTTCGGCAGTGTTTTGTTAAGACGCTCAACTAACGGACTTTACACACAAAAATTAAGATGTCCCTGGTTAATTTTGGTGGACAATACCGACCTTAACTCTTTATCGGCCTGTAAGTACACATGTAAGTAGAAACACAGCTATTTTTTACGCCTTACTTATGACCTACTGAAGAATAGAAAATACGTTGTGATATAATAGATTCACTATTAAACGAGAATTTTTACAGTTGAATTGCTTTATCAACACAACTGAAATAATTATCGTTTAATAGCGAATCTATTATAATGAGGATAATAATGCTTAATACTTGTTTACGTATTAGTACAGAGCCTATATTTCTTGACCAGGGTTACGTGTTATCAGTCAGCGAGGTTAGAGAATTTCTCTAACTTAGTTTTGTGGGGGAACGACAATGGTAAGCTTTGTCTGTAGATTTATTAACATTTCAATCGCTATCTTATTTATTTATTGAATTGAATTAATCATGAACAATTGTATACTCAGTGGCATAAATAAGTGTGTAATTTATTTCGTTTTATTTCTTCCTTCATTTATCACTAAAAGTAAGAGTTTGGTATCATATTTTAACTTAAAAATTCAAGAAGTTGGGCAAAATGACTGTTTAATTTTTTTTTTTTTTTTTAAGCTTTTTTCCCCCGAGCTTGTCCAATGCTGTAGACACGAGGGTTTTGTTGAAAAAAAACCCCGACGATATACATGTATCAGTAGGCCTAGTATAGAAAACATTCTAGATTCAGAAAAAAAACATGTCTAAGAGTGGAAAGTTTCAATCCTTGTCAGAGAGACAAAGACAGATACTCTAAGAAATACATTTTCCAGATTTTCCTTTTTAGCTAGACGGCTCACACTTATATTGCCCGTGTTGTGTTATTAAAGTGACATTTCATATCCATGGGGTTTTTCCCATAAATTTCACTTATTTTTATATTCAAAAGCAAATTTTCTTATGAAAATTCTGAAAATTTCAGGCCAGAATATTGGAACGTTTACGAGAAATATGTATTTTTGTGCTAAAATTAAACAAATTGTTGTAGAAAACAGTTCATATTTATTATGGAGTTTATCATTTTTAAATGCGTATTTTTCGCTTATAAATAACAACTTCAAAAAAGTATAGCATTTGTATGCATTAGAATAACCAATCTTTGCATCAAGACATAGGCCTACTTTTAAAAAATGAAACTCTAATGTTATGTCCCTTTAACTTCAGAAGCAAGTTATTCTACTCTCGATTCTCTGCGAGTTGTTTATAGCAGCAAGATCTGCGTATGTGAACAATTTCGATGCCCCTGTGGATTTCCACTGTCCCAACGAAGCACAAGCAATCAACAGGGTTCAAAGCACCCACGATAATGGAGCCGAGGATAGGCGACGGAAACTGATGATGGTATCCCCTCGTCTATTTCCGGGCGTAATCCGTGATAGTGAAAATTGACGAAGGATATCCTCGTTAGTCTCCGTTGTCACGGATGACACCTGAAGTTTTACGAAGGCTTAGTGTCTGGTATCTAGTAATGGATGGAATAGCCTACCATAACAGGCAAGCAAAAGTGAGTTTTCTCCTTTATACACCCCATCCATTGATAGGCATGTCCAAAATGACTTCCTTTTGGGTTTGCCGTATGTTTCTTTGTACCATGTTTAAATAAATACATAATTTAATGAATAGATAAAAATAGATAAGTTGAGATTTGATAAGATATTATAAGATAACCGTTAAAACGAGGAAGCAATGACAATTTCTATGAGTATAATTTACATGTACCGGAACACATTTCATTGGATTTTCCTCGGTAAAATTTTGATATAGTCGAGGGTTCCATTTTACACCACAGTATTTTTCCGAATTATGTTATACCATTTAATTTCCTTATTTACTATTTCAAATTAAAGATAGTCAATCCATCATTAGATAGCAAACACATCGTGCACATTCGTGGCAACGAAAATTGATGAAGTGTCCCTATCCAATTTCCGTTGCCATGAATGACGCCCGGAAATTGACGAGGGTGGTGGAAAAACGGCGATTTTTCTTAATTTTGACAGATTATAAAAACGACTACGACAAACTTCTCCACTATTCATGCCCCACCAACCACTACATAAATGGTATGCAGAGTATCCATGACAGTGGGCCAGAGGACCGTAAATGGAAGTTTTACTGTTGCAGCATTCAAGGTAACTCCATTCAGTTTGAATTTGAGCCAGGATCTGGAACAATGTCCTTTAATGCTTTTGAGCCCAACATGGTTCCAGATCAGCCTGCGTATACACGCAGTCTGACCAGGAACCATGATGTTCTCTAATGGCTTAACCATGGTCTGTAGCAACCACATGAGAGTAGCAAGGATCCCACTCTCTTAAGAACAGAGCACATTCTGTCTTCTTTCCATTATGATAGAATGATGCTCTCTTCTCGCGGGGTCATTTCACGTCTAATCTCGGGCCTTGGCGGGATTTTGGTATCCAATCGTTGGCTATACACACCAAAACAATTTAAAAACCTGATACAAGCTTTCATTGGCTGACGCTTCAAATTACCGTCTCCAGCCAAAAATAGAAGCGACGTAATGTATACGTAATCAAACACGATAAAACTGAATGATTTTGATTCGATAATTCAAATGTTACAGGCTTCAGCCAAAAATAGAAGCGACGTAATGTATACGTAATGATCATGCAAGATAAAAGTGAATGATTTTGATTCGATAATTCAAACGATGTGCTATAATTAGATTATGACGACCAAATAGGCTGTTGGTCTATCAAAAACGGCAGAGGTCATATTTGATGGTTAATCAACAGACCTCGGCTTTGGAGAGTACAAGGATCCATGTCAAACTGCACCTAGTCACATACTTATCATGAAAAATGAAAATCTCAAATGCTATAAGGGACCTTTTTCCAGATCCCGGCTCATTTGTATTGTCACGGTGGCGATTGAAGCCCCGCTTCATGTAAGAAATTTTGCAACAACTTTCTTATTTCTGCATCAATTTTAAAACGATTTGTTGCACGTATCCGCCTTACTGAGCTCTTTCCTCAGATGTATGACATATGTAGAACCATTTTACCTTTTCCAAATATTGATCCCAACCGACCACAAAAACGACAAAAAATTCGTATCGTTTTTTTTTTTTTTTTTTTTTTTTTTTTTTTTTTTTTTTGTAGGTAGGGATCAATATTTGGGACAAGTACAGGAAGTTTTTAAACTCATACATCTGAAGAAAGAGCCCAGAAAGGCGGGTACATGCAGCGAACCGTTTGAAAATTGACGCAGCAATAAAAAAACGTTATGGTGCACAATCCCCGACGTGATTGTAGGCCTACTAATACGCGAAGTTGGCTTAGAAAAATTGAAGAACATGTACTCTCAAAATTGAAGAGTCGCACTGCCATTAAAAATAAATTAGTCACGTGTCCTTGACAACCCTCTCAAAATTCTGGCCAGTCTTGTCCAAATTCAAATATGTTTTAGACGACAATTTCTAGTGAAGGTTTTTTTTCATTGTTTTTTTTTTCATTGTTTTTTTTTTTTTTTTTTTTTTTTTTTTTGTTTTTTTTTTTTTTTTTGTTTTTTTTGTTTTTTTTTTTTTTTTAGTTTTACTATACATTTTTTGTCTTTCTATGCAGACAACATGTATACTGTTGTTGGACATGAAGAAATTGCTTTCCTCAAGCAATTGCTCCATATTCCACGATGTTTTCCCAAATCTTTATTTCATGGGACGTCAAAAGGCGATATTGTGTAACTTGTGTTAAAGGAAGTCGACCTAACTAGTGCCTACTGTATTTGTATTTTAATATGACGTGATTTGATTGGCTGGTCGCCTAAATATACGCGTCGAAGCATAAATTTACGCGTCGACGCGTATATTTTATGGGTGCACGCTAAAATAAGACTTTTGACCCATTTGGTACGCCATATTTACAGATATTCACCTGACTGACTGCGTCTTCAGCGGCTTTACGAATGACTTAGACAAGGACCAAAATTACAATGCTCCTGCGGGCAAAGTTATCAAAGGTGTTATTTCTATTCACGACAATGCAAGCGAGTAAGTATAGCGGCAGAGATCCAGATAAGAGGGAGTGAAGGCTTTTCAATGGCGATTCAAAGCCATATCAAAGTGGAGAGCCCTGACTTTATAGGTCAATGTGTGCTTTTTTTTCCACAAAAATGTTTCTAAAACTTAACTCTTTATCATTTGCACGATGTTTTTCTTTCTTTCACATTTTCTTCGTGATAGGCTACCTATCATCTAACCTATCGTGTAACCTATCAACTACTTTTACTGTAAATTACTGAAGAGTGTTATCACACCGTACAACCGGCTGCGTCGAAGACAGATGAAAGTCATCGAAGACAGATTCGGCATCTGATGTCAGGTGCACGGTAGGTCAAATTAATTTATTCTTAAAAATAAACGAAAGGGTCTATGATATTCTATAGTTGATGAATACGCGTGTAAGTGTTCAGTGCTTCTACAAAATAAACCTTTTCACCTATCTCTCGCGAATAAGGGCACAGTCATTGATTATTTCGGAGGTTACCCACAAAAAATTACGAAATTTGACTTTGTGCTCAAATATCTCGCATATCTCTCAATATGTGCCAGTTTAACTTGTACACGATTACAGTTTAATCATCCAACGATATTTCTTCCAAATTTGAAGCCGTAATTCCGGATAATAAACAAACTGTGTGTTCTCAAAGACGACACGTAGTAAGAAAAATGTTGCCTCTGAGGACAGATTCGATTTTACGGAGTTGCTGGAGAAGACAGATCAGTATATTAGTGACTGTCGCCGTCGACAGATCTGCATTCATTTCTACACAGAAAATTTGGTTATTTCTGACGTCGGATTCCAAATAAGATAATGTAGAATGACATACATGCAAACATACCATATGTTGCCAGAAGTGGGCGTGGTATTTTCTGAGAAAAGTTGTTTGCAAAGAATGCTGGAATGGTTGCTTGTGTTGCAATGAAAATTTTAATTGACATTTATCTGTCTAGATAAAAACTGTACAATCAAGGGGGACTGCAAAGTATAAAAATTATTACGAGCATTATAATGCTACACAATAGGTAAAAAACTAAAAGTGATGGTAACCTTTATAAAGTGATTTATTCTATTTTCAGAATTGAGGCATATGACCGAAATGCCAACATTGGGCAAGATTGTGAGACGCAGTTGGAATTCTTTATGGTTGTACCGGATGCTACGGCCTACAAAGACCTTCATGCGGACCGGAAGCTGTCACCTTTATCATTCGACCTGGATTATGAGTGGCTTGGACCATTTAAAGTTGAATTTGCCGGTAACGCTGTGGATTTGTACAAGGAGAAATTTCTCAGGTACATACGGCAGTGTTCCACGGAAAAAATAGATTTTGTTAAATGTGCATATCGTGCCTCCATGATGAAGAAGTTTTTATATCTAGTTGATAGGCCTATGTCATTCTAAAAATCTGGCAAGGTGCATGAGGCCCAATGTGAATGCGGTGCTGGTGAAGGTCCTCATGGACATTGTAAACGTAATCGTGCAGTGTTGTATACATCCTGCAAGTTCATCAAAATCGGTGTAGTCAATGTTGAACTCTCCTGTATAGAAAAGTTACAAAGTCACCACAAAGTCAAACAGCATGTCGGCTCACCAATAAAGGCTAAATACTTAAAAATACACACGTTGACGTCTAGAACTTTGACTCGTACGACGTGCGCCCACAAGAGTACAGAATCACAGACTGGTATCAGTCTTAATTGTACAACACCTGCCTGAACCATCCTTGGACTTCAGACATGCCAATTGTCCAAATATTCACTGCAGCGAATGTAAGGGGTGTGTATTATGACCAAAACTACGTGGTAAACACGCATGAGAATCAGTTCACAAGATCTCAGAACCTCAGACTGTGAAATAAATGACGAAGAACGATTGACTTTTGAATTTTGTACCAGAGGTCAGAGCAGAGGTGGGCGGTCGTTTGAGGAGAGGGAGAATCTTCCAACTTTGAAGCCATATGTCGAGCGACAGAAAGAGCCAACATGAAAAAGCTTGCTACGTCTATGACCACAGCAAGTAGGTTAAAAAAGAATAAGCTATAGTACATGGTCAAACGTTTGAAAAGGAAGCGATCCACAAATATGAGAGTGACCATGGTGTGAAGGTCCAGAATTGTGGCATTTTTGTGTCAAAAACACACCATTCATTGGGGCATCCCCAGATGGTGTGATAATTGAGGATTTGATATGTGAACTAAGTGAAATGCCCGTTCACAGCCCAAAACAAGCAAATTACATCTGTCAGTGTACCATACTTAAAAGATGAAATGGAGAGGTGTCACTGGACAGAATCCACCCATATTTTTATCAAATCCATGAACAGTTGTTTTGTTCCGAACCGAAACAAAGTCATGTGATCTTGTGATCTATACAATCAAGGCATGGGCGGATCTAGAGTGGGGTCGTGGGGGTCCGCCCCCCTTTCATTGGCCGAAATTAAATTTTTGATTATATAACTTTACATATTAACACATTTAAAGCCATTATTTGCGCTTGGACCCCCTCCCCCCTGAAAAGAATCATTGGGCTATGATCCCTCCCATGGAAGAAAAATTCTGGATCCGCCCTTGCAAGGAATGTCGATTGAATACGCATTCATAGAGATTATAGAGTTTATTCTTGCAATGTTAAGAAAAAATGTTGAGAAAAACTTTTTATAAACCCATCTAATAACCGTCATGTGAATTTGCTGCTATGTTGTCCTATTGTTTGTAAACAAAAAATGCATTTTTTGAATTGTCATTTTTCCATATTGTATGACATACCAAGTCGTGGGTCTTACTCTCTGTTTTTTTCTGATACCAAGATTTGATACCATGATCTGTCAATTTCTTGTTAAAGCCCGAGAACATTCAAGAGTAGTGATTCTTTTTTGTTTACAAACAATCGGAAAATATATCACAAATAAGTCAAATAATTGTATTCCATGCTATATACTTGCACTGGTGACTAGTCTGAAATTTCCTTGCTTGGGAAAGGGCTAGGTATCTAAAAGCTAGGGATTCTTTGTGAAAGCTACTACAGACGACCGAATGGATGTTGATAATGATATGATTTGTTAAAAATGTAGCGCAGAAAATACTGAGGCAAAATGAAAAATCAGCATTTTCTTCTTTTGTATAAATGATTCCAATGGCGTGAAAGCTGTTACAATTAGGAATATCAAAACCTGGCCCCGGTTTATCGAATAAACTTAAGTACGTTCTCATGCTTAAATCTGAGCACCGTGCTCAAATCGCACGAAATCCACGTGAACTTCAATCGAATACCCTTCAACGTTGGTGAGTATTTCTTTGAAGTTGAGCATGTTCTCATGAGTATGTAGGGTTTATGTTTTCAGAGTGGCGCGGAGCAATAACGAGAATGTAAATGATTTTTTTTTTTTTTGCAGCAGGAGTGAATTACCTTTGTACCTTTCTCACGGCCTAGGAGCCAGGCTAGCAAATTATATAAGAATCGGTAAACCTTGAAACGAAAATAATTGTAATTAAAACACAGTGAAAAAAGAATAAATTGCTCATCTTGAACAATTTCTTCTTTTCCCATGTACACTTATTCACAATTAATATGCATTTTATTATGCTGAAAAATGAATCATTTAACAGTTTTTGGTATAAAATACCTCAAAATGCCACCATTTAGTGACAATTTAGGGCATTAAGCTGTGGAGTACTTTTGAAGCTGTAGGGGCACTACTCTGATTTAGATGAAGCTGTAGTGGAGCCGAAACAGTTTATTGGGATGGGGAGAAAACTCCCACCTCTGGTCTGTCTCATCAATGGCTCAAAAAATGTAGAAATAAATTCATTTTGAATTTTTAAATTTAGCAATTGAAATGTAGTAGGAAAAAGAGAGATAGTGCTTGTTTTCAGCAATTTCTTTCCTTTTCCTAAAATCTATAGTTCAATAATGAACATATTTTACGAACAACAAAAATGATTCAGTATCATTGGTAGCTACCTTTGTAATAATTTTAAAATATTAACATGGGGAGTTGGGGAGGTGACTATTTTATAAAATGTTCGACATATTGGTTGAAACTGGTTAAATAGCACGTTGATGATAATTGTTACATTATCAACATGATTGTTTTAACATGCTAACACCATTTACTAGGAAATACAATGCATAAACATGCATTTGTATATTATTTTATTTTCCTCCAGATGCGAATTACTAACCGCTCAATCACGTGACCAGATCGATCCATAGAAATACCGATATACACGAAGAACTGAAACGCATCATATTTACTATTGTTGTCTATGCTCAATAATAGCAAGAAGAAAATTTTGTATGAAATATTGAATGAATAACGATAATATATATACGTTATGAACTGATCCGTTTTAAAATCGATTCTGTGAATGTGTTTTGGTATTTACTAACGCGTTTCGGTATTTCTACAGACCCACACTTCAGGGGCGGTAACTAGTCTAATCTGATGATGAATACTACTTTATATATAATATTACTAACACACCTAATTTGTAGAAAGCTCTGTGGCCTAATGGATAGAACGGAACTCCAAGACACATTTTTGTTTATTGTTCGTGGGTTCGATACCCATCTGCGCTTGATTTTTTTCTTCTTTTTTCCCCTTTTTGTACTTTTTTTTACATCAATAAGAAAGTTATCATACATATTCTCTCTGTACGCTTTACTTTTTTACTAATGCGTTTGGGTATTTCTTAGGAACAACTGACTGATTTCAGGGACGTTTACCAATCTAATCTGATAAATACTTCTATATTTATTTTCATCTAATTTACACCAATTATTTGGATGTGTCACAGTGGCCTAATGGGTAGAGCTGAATGCTGATATCCTATTGTGTTTTTGTTATGTGGGTTCGAAACCCATTCACGCATGATTTTTTTTCTTTTTTCCTCTTTTTGTACATTTTTAAATCAATAAAACAGAACTTTATCATATATTCTCTCTGCACGCTTTACTTTTTTTATTAAAATATTCTATGAAAAATACTTTAAATTGTTTTCAACCGGATTGACCAATAGTTTAAATTGTTTTCAACCCGATTGACCAATCAAGTGTAACCACGCGACGCTTTAATCTGGTACCCATCATATCAAAATAGAACTACCACGTATTGGTATCGGAGATGAAAACCAGCCTTGACCCGCTTCTAACCAATTGACCAATCAGGTGACACTTGGGCTGCCTTCAGTAAGACAAAACGTTAGCCGTTTCATTCGGAATACTCGGTCAATTTTCTTAATTTTGTGTCAAAGAAGTTGCGACTGTTGCTAACATTAGGGAACGTTATGTCTTACTGAACGCAGGGCTGGATTGACCAATCACATCACACATAAACGCGCGCACCCTCGCCATTTCGACATTGACGACGAGACAGCAAGGGAGCAACATGGTAAGAAGTGTTCTGGGGAATTTCCATCAGGGATGCAATATTTTTGCTCCATATAATGGCTTACAATGCACAGCCATGTCATCGGTGGCTTTATTGGCATTTTTCCATTTTAATAATAATGAGCCGGTTAATGAGCAGCTGAGATTATTCACTGCACAAGAATTTGACGATGTTTTGTTTCAGGGAAATGCGCTCTTTGCACGCGTTGTAGAGCAAATTCGTATTCCAAGATATTTGTCGCATAACGAACTGCCGAATTCGTACAGTTTTCGCGGCCGTCCTTACGAGATAGAATATTTTACCGATCACTTTTTTGGGTCCGTAAATTTTTTGACGAATCAAGATTTCCAACAAACGGCATTTCTTGACGCAATCTCGCAAGCTGTTTTATTGTCACCACTGAATATTTTAACGTTAAATGACCTTACATTAGCGCTATACATTCAGCAAGAAACTAACCAATTTTTCATTTTATGATTCTCACCAAAGAAATAGTCTTGGGCAATATAGTCAATATGGCACTGTGTTGTAAGTTGTACGTTAGATTTGTGTAGTTTGTACGGAAGTTTTGAGTGGTCAATCAAAGATGGCGTCGGTGGAAAATCGTTAGAGGTAGGTGTCTTAGTTTTTCGTCGATAATTTCCTTAAATGGCCATATCTTGTCTTGATACTGATATCATTGTACAGGAGAAATGTATACCTATCAACGGTGCTATACAGCCAAGTACCAGTGTTGTCCTATCGTACTCAGTCGTTGTGCAAAGACAGCCCAACACCGAAAACTTTTTTCGAAGCGAGAAAGTTGCCCTTTTAAGGATGATTACATAGTAAACAGCGAACTAGGGAACAAACTATTGCTCTAACTTGGATGTTTTTAACATGCTCGTTTCTATGATTACCGTTATTTTACACACAAATGTCTAGAATGACCACAAACGCTGTGTTTACTAAATGGCCAAACAACGGTGTAGTCACAGTGAAAATATGCAGACACAACGGTGCAGTTTCTGTGTTATCTGTACGGTGTAGTTATTATTTTCACAACAAATTGTGAACGGTGTAGACTTGGTATGTTGTATAGGGCGAACTAGCTCTAACAGATAGCAGATCATCTGTTTTATCTCCCTCAAATACTTTGGTCTTAGAAAACTCAGATGAAAATGCTGCCATCCTCAAAGTAAATGAAAACAAAAGTTAAGAAAATATGTTTTCTCTTTTCTTCATTCTCCTAAGCCTTAAACAGTTCAATGTATGTTTGATTTGATTTTCGGGAGACATTTTTGTTATTTGTGATTGAATAAACATCTGACGGAAATGATAATCAAAAGGAATACCATCACAAAATATCAAATAAGACATACGATAACCGTCATTTTGAAGCCATGTTAAGTGCAACGGCAAATTTCTTGTTCATCCGTTCATTTGATTTGTAGATTCGAAATTTCGGCTCTGGCTTTGAATTTTTCTTTGTAACTGTTTTAATTGGTTATTACAATCAATTATTGTAATTAATGAAATGATTTCAACTCATGGAGTATGATAATTATTGATCGAAATGTATCTTGTTTTCAAATTGACCCCTCATTGAAAAGTCTGATTTTACCCAAAATAAAGGATTCAATCAACAAAACATAAATTATAGATAACAAAACATAAATTATAAATTTGTTTCATAAACATTTGGGCCTTTTTTTCGTCTTGTTCGACTTAAGTAAATAAGTCTTGAAAATAGAATTCTGGAACTGCAAAATTCATTTTGGAATTTTCATACGTGATGAACTTCTTCTTGAGGACTGACAATTTTCTGACCAAGATTTTTTGGGCTCACTCATAAAATGTAACCATTTGCAATGAAAAAGACAATATTCTATTCGCCAAAATCGTTTGACTATTGGAGTAAAACGCATTGAAGTACTCCCAAGACAGTGTAACTTACACACATCCATAAATAAATGAAATGCAATGTTTTCCATCGAGAGCCGACATTTATTGACCAAAATAAACAAATACCAAGTTGATCAACGCTTCTCAATGACTTAATCACATCTGGGAACAAACTGTTCATTTCAGCCATTGTTTTCATGTTCTCGTGGGGAAAGAGAAGAGACCCTATCCGTTTCATCTGTTTTAGCACGTCCAATGGAAATATCAGGAATTAAGGTCGGGGCTTTTTGAACGACTTTATGGGGTGTTGAACTTCGTCATTTTTTTATGTTCAGGACTCATGCATTCAAAACCGGGGATATCATCGATAGAAAGAATCTTGTTAACTCCAAAATCCTTTTTTCTACGTTGATGAGGTCTATCTTGTGTATTCTATGCTCGCAAATGGGGATGATGTCCTAGTCTGACTTCTTGATAATATCAGGAATAATGCTAAAGTTCAGAGTTTTCAAATCTTTTTTACCCGTCTGATCATTGATCCCCCCCCCCTGCACACTTTTAATATCTGACTGGAATGGTCCTGTTCCGAATGCTTCACAACCTTTTCGAAACTCCCTTCGAAATGACAGTAGTAATAGGTGAACAGCATGGAACTGAAAATAAAGAAAAAAATAAAACAGACGCCAGCAGATTCTTGGTAATTTCTACTATTTGACCCTTACGGAATTGCTTTGACAAATAGCAAGGAAACTAGATTCTGATATATTTTGATTAAAGTATATTTTGTAGACATATTGTCACCTTCTTTGCTGCAAAGCATTTAACAAGTCAGTCACATAAAAAATTATTAACATAATTGTTGAAGAATTTCGGTAGTAATTGTAAAACATGATTCTCAGCCGTGAAAACGTTATCATTAAACATAAAAATATTATCATTCCAGAAATGATAAGTTCTGTATTACTTCAAGTCTACACCGTTCACAATTGCATTATGTCTACACCGTTCACAATTTGTTATGAAAATATAACCACACCGTACATAAAACACAGAAACTGCACCGTTGTGTCTGCATATTTTCACTCTGACTACACCGTTGTCTGGTCATTTCATAAACACGGTGTTTGTGGTCATTCTAGACATTTTTGTGTAAAATAACAGTAACCATAGAAAAGAGCATGTTAAAAACATCCAAGTAAGAGCAATAGTTTGTTCCCTAGTTCGCTGTTTACTATGTAATCATCCTTAAAAGGGCAACTTTCTCGCTTCGAAAAAAGTTTTTCGTGTTGGGCTGTCTTTGCACAACGACTGAGTACGATAGGACAACACTGGTACTTTGATATATAGAACCGTTGATAGGTATACATTTCCCCTGTATAATGATATCAGTATCAAGGCAAGATACGACCGTTTAAGAAATTTATCAATGAAAAACTAAGACACCTACCTCTCATGCTGTATTGTTGTCGCCATCTTTGAATGACTACACAAACCTAACGTACAACTTACAACACAGTGATGGTATGTCTGTGTTGTTGGTTTTTGACAATTTAGACGAGTTGGTCGACTTGTACAGTCAATACTCGGGTAATTTGTATGAATTAACCCCTGTCTCATTTAAATTAAGTTCAAATGAAGTGGCTGATAGTGTGCTAAATTATGTAAGACCTGGTAGCACAAGTTTTGCCTCCACATTTCACCAGACAATTGATTCTGAAAGTATTGACACTGAACAACCCAAAACTACCATGCATGCATATGCAGCAAATGGTTCCATGTTGGAACAGTCAACCCATTCAGTTAATTCAAACCAAATGTCAGAATATCAGACTGACCAGATTGTTCCATTTGTATCTAAGGATCATATGTATAGTAGAAAAAAACTATCAAGAAGTGTAGAATGTTAAGAAGGCGAAAAACTTTAATTATAAGCGTGACAAATGGCAATGATACTGTCTCCACTGTAAACTCTTTATATGACATGTTGGATGTGGGATATGTATGCAATGTATCGTCAACTGTCGATTTTACGTTCATTGATTATGAATTTAGCAGCGAGCATTTTTCAATTTGTGAGAAGAATATAAGAATGAAGCCAGAGCATAAATGTGAATGCTGTTTGCGAATATTATATACAGACCAAGTACGTTCTATAAAGAAGAAAAATACAGTTACACAGCTGTTAAAATTAAAATTTCAGATGACTGCTGTTCTACATGTTTTTGCGCTATCTCGAGGAATCAAATACCAAGCATATCCTTCATTTACAATAATATTGATCTAGGATTGATTCATGAAGAACTTTTAGGTCTTTCAAATGTTGAGAAGCGTCTGATTTGTCTTATAAATGTTTTTATGTCAGTAATATTGTTGCCCAGTGGCCAATATGCTGAAAATGGCTTGATTTTAAATTTGCCTGCACAAACTAGAGATATTATTCATAAATTACCCTTCAATGATGACGTTTCGCATATAACAGTTGCATTTGAAAACACAGCATTGCATCCTACAGCTGTGAATAGTCATACAGTTTCAGTGTTTAAACTTAAACGTGCTTTGCAATAGCTATTAGAAAACAATCCTCTGTATTGCAACGTAAGCCTAAAAGTAGATGACAACAGTAATGTATGTTCAAATTTACACAATGAACGGGATATTTTGAATCACGAAATAGAAGAACGTGTTATGGTGCCTGTGAATCCATCTAGAAACTGTGTACTGAATGATGTTTTGAGTAATCAACATATCAATATTCCCCCCAATACCAATTTTCTTTTAAATGTTTTGGAAACATGCAGCGGTGAGGAAATGGCTTTTCCTTGGCTTTTCCTTTCAGGATGTAATGGTTTTAAGGTGAATCCTGAAAGGCCTCTTAAATTAAATCCTAATAATGTACTTCAGGACAAGACTGTACAATTATGACTCAAGACTTCGAAAAAATATCACATATCTTTTACAAACAGCTTTTGCATATGATTTATCCTGCTTAAAGTCAGCTATTAATATTCGTATGAAAATAACTCATTCACACAATAACTGTTGTCAACCAGTTTCTCTTGGGAACTTAAGGAATTTAAATGAGAATCCAGAACTTCTTGAGAATTCATATATGTTTATAAAAAAAATAAAGGGACTGTTGCATATCTCAGAAATATGCTGTATGACTTACTGTCCATGTTTCGGTGTTTAGGTCCTCCTACTCTGTTTTTGACTTTTTCTGCTGAAGACTTGCATTGGCCAGAATTATGCATGACTTTGGAAGGTTTGACCTTTGATGATGCTTTCGGAAAAACATTTTTAGGTCAATGCGAAATGACCCAGTTCTCACTGCTACACATTTTGAGAGGAGATTTCGATTTTTGATGAAAAATGTTATTCTCTCAGACTCCAAACCTCTTGGTGAAATAGTGGACTACTTTGCTCGCGTTGAGTTTCTGAATAGGGGCAGTCCGCACATCCACATATTTTTATGGGTGGCCAATGTTCCGCTTGTTGCTCATGTCACCATGTTGACACGCAGATACACTTTCAATTGATGCTAACCAAAATATTGTCGGCTACTTTGATGCTATGCATCACAAATTTGTCTTGTTTTAATTGAAACTAAACAAAATTTGATGAGCCAAACTTCGGATATATCAAGGTAAAATTACTTCCCATTTTTTATTGTACTTGTGGACGAAAACATTATGTGAAAAGAAGAAATTGCTCAAAATGGGTTTAACCTGTTTTATTCACATGGATTTATCAACTGATATGAAAGTTACATGCTATATAAATTAAATCCAACAACTGTATAACATACTTCTCGTCTTGTTTCCTTGTCAACGAAATTCTAACAGCCAATACAATGATGACTTTTAATCTACAAAACTATATACTGCTGGTTTTCAAAAGAACCCTTTCAGAAAGGCGGTCCTCTAGAGTACCAACAGTGTATAGTTTGGTTGCGAAATAACAGAGGAAACCTACACACTTGTATACTCACACTTGTATACTCACAGAGAACGAGAAAACTCACTTACTAGTAAACGCGCCCCAATCACTTAAACACTTTCACAAACGATTAAATATTAGGGTTTTGGAGGGAATTGAAGACTTAAAGAAGGAAATATGTTAGTTATAGTCCAAAATATTGATGCAAAAGGAGAGTGATTGTCACCTGCACTTTCTTCCTTTTTTGCCTCTGTTTTCCAAAGGATTTTATCTGAGGGACATCTTAACCAGGGTCTTGTTTTGGATAGGATTAACCCTTTCACAAATACAAAAGTCTTAGACTATTAGAATTTGAAGGCCGCCACAGATAACATTTGACCCATTACCAGACGGCAACATTTTTTTTTGGGGGGGGGGGGGGGGGATTTGATGCAGTGGTAACGCGCTGGACTTGTAACACAGGGATCGCAGGTTCAACCCCCGCCTCTCCAATCTTTCGGATGAGACTTTAACCCTTTCTCAAACTTTGGACTTGTCCAATTTAAAAGCTGCTTCAGAGAGACAAAATTGGTATAAATTCATATAGATATTGTGTATATCATGGCTCAGAAAATATTGAAACAAAAGGAGAAACTGCTGGTTATCAACAGTTTCTTCTTTTGCCTCAATATTTCCCATGTCATTTATATTAGGGACGTCAAAGCCAGGTCTTATTTGGGAAAAGGTTTAACCGAGGTCCCCTCTCCATATGACCTTAGCAGTTGAGTGGAACTTTAAACCCCATTAGTCTTAGTAACATTTTGGACTGTTCCAATTTGACAGGAGTTGCAGACGGCAATTTCAAGTTGATGAAATTTTGAAAATCTTTCCATTCTTGATAAGAAAACATTGGAGAGAATGAAGCAATTGCTTGTGACCAGTAATTTCTTCATTTTCGACAATGTTTCCACTGCCATTGTTTTCTAGAGAGTCAAAACGAGTCATTGTAAGGTAATGGTTTTTAAAAAAAATGGACTTGTGTAAATCATAGCACAGAAAATATTGAGACAAAAGGAGAAAGTGCATGGTTTCATCAAGGTTACAGATCAAAATCTTTCCAAAAAACTTAGTCTTTTCCAATACGAAAGCTTTTGCAGACGGCAAAATAGATGCTGTTAAAGAGTATACATTTGAGTATAATACAGCACAGAAAATATTGAGACAAAAGGAAAATAAAGAGATTATCATCATTTTCTTTTGCCTCAAAATTTCGAAAAGGCCTTTTACATAATTATGGACGTAAAGACGATTCAAGCATATTTGGGAATTAAACGACTTCTGAAATTGCATAACATAAAACAGATGTACATAATATTTGATGACAGTTTAGCCGCGGTTGCTGTCATTGGCTCAACCTGGATACGATATGTCTTGGCAAGACCAATAACTCTTTCAACATGCATCCTTTTGCTTGACATTTTTCTGTCTCTGAGAACCGTTTCTCCAGTAATTCGATTCTTTTTCTTGAAAACTGTGGGGATGTTTACGTGAACATCACGAGCTGCAGAAACTGCAAACTGTCCTGAACATTAAAATTCTTGTCAGCCATGATGCTATCTCTGGGGTTAAACATATATTGATCATGTTACTCTATTCAACAATCTGCCGATCACTGGTGGTTCCCCCATACGCTGGCGAAATGTAAGAGACCAGGGGCCCGTATTACTAACGATTGTACTTTTGATTTTCGCATAATTACTTGTAACAACAGCCCTGATTGGCTCAGTCGGATTTCTCGTGCAATCAGATGTCTTGTTACACAGTTCACACAAACACTTGATCGTAAGATGTTTAGCAATACGGGGCCCAGTTCTCCAGGCGTGACACCAACAAGTGTCTTCTTTTATATGTTGAAAAGATAGCCTGTTTAGCTGTTGGGTTTTGGGGCTTTTTTACCGGGCACTCTGCGCCATATACAATTACACGGGTGTTTGGATAGCAGTGTTGGTGCAAAGTAACGAACTTGCTCCTGACTTGGCCAAATGTTTATTCTTTCCATTTATTCTCTATTAATATCACCCATGTAATGAAGACGTTACTGACTACACTTTCTGTAATTCCAAACATTCTTCCCGGTTTATAGTTTGGTGTATGTCGTCTGAGTTTAATACATGGTGGGTAACCCATGTGACTTTTGGGAAGCGTTTACACCGAAAAAATCGCCCGCTTCAAGGTATGCTTTGTTTAATTTCTCAGCTTATACACTAGGGATTTTGAGGAGATTTTATAAAGTGCATCGTACGCGCATTTAAGAGGACCATTCCCATTAGTTTTGTAGCTCACTCTGCTCCGAATCTCGTGGTTTGTTCAAACATTCAAGCGAAAGTTTTATTCAGTGCACGTGACCTCTTCCTACTTTCGTTTTGTACCGATTTTTTTTTTCGCTTGAATGTTTGAAGAAACCACAGGATTGTTAACAGAGCGAGTTACAACCGGGAGTGGCCCACTCAATTGCGCGTTCGGTGCACTTTATGTTACCGCAATCCGTCAGAAATTAAACAAAACATACCTTGAAGCGGACGGTTTTTCAGTGTGAACGCTTCCCAAAAGTCACGTGGGTTACCCACCGTGTTAATAGGCTCCACGAAAAACTGATTTGGTAAAGAGATATTAGAAACATGGTGATAAACATTATTCAGGTGATACGCGGCTGGGCCAAGTAAAATTAAAACAAAATTTAAAATAACTTTAACATAATTTTCCAGTCCTGTGAAGTAGCGAACACCAACTGGATCCTTCTCAAAGTTGTGTATGTTGTATGGTGTCTGTTTGGGCGTCTGACTCGCTAAATCTACCATAGGCATCTGCACGGCGTCCATTTGCTCAGTGTTCTCAGTATCATCGCTTGTATAACCCGTATTGGAGACTACACTTTCAATGGCACCTATGTCATCGGCATCCATCATTTGTAGTTTCTGGGCAAAGAAGGCCTAAATGGTTTCCTGATTAGTTAAAGTCTTAAAACAACTTTCGACGCTTTACTGAACGTGCCTCAGATCTCTCAGACTCCGTTTCAACAGCTGGGCCCACGTTAATACAGATGGTAAAGCTGTCTTCTTTAGTGTCCGTTTCTGTCGATCTTGACCTGAAAATATACAACACATTGTTTTCAGAAACCAGGGGGTTGGGTGGGCTTAAATTCTACTTACACCAAACGACTCACTCAGAGAGGGATATACGGATAGGGATCAACAAACGAGCAGCATGGTGGTGTTTGGGGATTCAGTCCAAAAAATGTACCACAAATCACAGAAAAGTTTTATCCAGTTTCCCGGATTCAGTTGGATAAATTATGGTATGGTATGTATGTATGTATGTCAATCTACAATGTTTGCCTATGTTATTTGGAATCCGACATTAGAAATAACCAATTTTTCTGTGTATAAATGAATGCAGATCTGTCGACAGCGACAGTCTCTAATTTACTGATCTGCCTTCTCCAGCAACTCCGTAAAATCGAATCTGTCCACAGAGGCAACATTTTTCTTACCACATGTCGTCTTTCAAGACACACAGTTCGTTTATTATCCGGAATTACGGCTTCAAATTTGGAAGAAATATCGTTGGATGATTAAACTGTAATCGTGTACAAGTTTAACTGGCACATATTGAGAGATATGCGAGATATTTGAGCACAAAGTCAAATTTCGTAATTTTTTGTGGGTAACCTCCGAAATAATCAATGACTGTGCCCTTTTTTGCGAGAGATAGGTAGAAAGGTTTATTTTGTAGAAGCACTAAACACTTACACGCGTATGTATCTACTATAGAATATCATAGATCCTTTCGTTTATTTTTAAGAATAAATTAATTTAACCTACCGTGCACCTGACATCAGATGCCGAATCTGTCTTCGATGACTCTCATCTGTCTTCGACGCAGCCGGTTGTACGGTGTGGTTATGAAAGTTTGGATTGGCTAGATAGTCTCGTCTGTCCCTGATTGGTTGGAATGATTTTGTACGCCTGTGGAATTGTACAAGACGTCGCGCACGGTATTGGGGAACTAAATGTAACGTCAAACTAGCGAACGCCATTATTCTAATAATTGCGGAACGTTTCAAGTTTTTACGTAGACGGTTGTGTTGTGCTTTCAATGCTTACTCTCTTTACAAACTAATGTGATTTAAAAAGACAATACCATGTTTTAAGAAAATCTCCACTATTTCTGTCTTTTGCACTTCTTAAGCTTTAACGTCACTTTGATTCGTTTTATTTTCGTCTTAAAATGCGCCAAATAGATCCTTTTAAGGCTACGCCAAATAAAAAAAAAGTTTACGTTTATGAAATTTCTGTCCACACGAACAAATCGTCCCTTGACAGCCAGAAGTGGCTATCAGCAGTTAAAATAGTTAAAATGTAACTGCTGATAGCAACTTCTGGCTGTCAAGGGACGAAATTTGAACATCTTTTTTACGTTTTATTATTTTGCGTTGAAATTTTGATATGACAAACAAGACAAAAATAATATTTCCATATTGAAATTAAACTGTTGTATGAATAAGGGAACCGGTATTTATTTAAACTCTAAAGGGTAAAAAAGTAGAGTTTTCAACGACCTGAAACAATTTCTGTCCACACGCATTTTATATCATTAATGCTTCGTTTATTATGCTAACTAATTTTCTTGTATATATTATAGAAATTTTCATTTTTTCTGCGACGTAATTCTAATTGTTACACTGCGATTTTTGGTGAACAAACTGGGCTTATTTTCGTAATCGACATTGAAGTTTGATTTCCGTTCGGCAAAACATTCTACAGCACTTCCACTGTCATATAATATACTTTTCAATGTGTTATTTAATCGCAAAGTTGTTTATACAGTCTTACATACAACCCCAAAAGCCAACCTCAATTTGAGGATCCTGGTATAATTGGTAGGAGTTAATTATCACAGCAGGGAAAGGTAGATACTGTGTCTACCACTGTGGTCACTAATTCAGACAGCATGGACTCAGGATAAGGAGAAAAGTAAAGATAATGTATGCATGTGTTCAATTAGCATTTGTTTTTATCACTTTAAATATATGTCTTTACATATTTATCCAAAATAAACATATCATGCCAAATTGTTCATGTTTGTTCATTCAAATAAGAAAAAATATTTAAATACATGTAGTTGCAGTCCTGTATGAAAATAATATTAAATTATTTATACATTGATTTATCACAAACTAAAGTTTTTTGTCTCAACATTTTTTACATTATTTCTCCTATTCAAATCCATTACCAAATAACTGCATTTTAGACTGGTCCAAATTCAAAGATGTTGCAAACGACAAATTGAAGCCAGTGAAAATATTTTTTGTCTTTTGGAGTAGAAAGAATTGTGGAAAATGAAGAAGTTGCTTGGCATATTTTCCACAATGCTTTCCGAAGCATTTATCTTTTGAGAAGTAAAAAAAGAGTCAACATGTGGGAATGTTTTTTATCATGGCCACCCAACACTTTACCTATGGAAAATTTTAGACCAAGTTCAATGACATTGTAATTTGTAGAAGACAGTTTCTTGTGAAAGATTTTTTCATCTTTTGGTCATTATGGGTAGAAAACATTGTTGGAACCAAGAAAATGCTTGTCATAAGCATTTTTTCATTTTCCACGACGTTTTCAAAAGTTATTATTCTATCTAAACTCTTTCCAAAATGCAGAAAGCTCCTCATTGCAAAAAATAAAGTAACTTCATCAGATGTACACTTATATGTGTCTGTATTTCCGCAAATAAGAAACAGATTTATTCATGATGCATCAAAAGAGCAGCTTTGTCCTTGGATAGTATTACAAATTTTCGCATGCAAACATATAATTTATATCGGTATGGTTTACCCTTTCCTAAACAAGACTTGGTTTTGACTACCACAAGGAAGAATGCTTGGGAAAACACTGAACAAAATAATGCTGACAATCAACCATTTAACATTTTTTACTTCATCAATTTCTGTGTTGTAATATATTCACATGATATCTGAATCAACATCCATCACGTCGTCTGCATCAGATTTCAGATTGGAACATTATACAATCTTGTCATTTAGGAAACAGTTCAGATACTAATATCACATAAAAGAAGAAGCCCACAACGGCAAAACTTTGGCTAATTATCTAAGTCAAAACTGTAAATACTTTCGTAATCATACTAATTTTTCGTGTTTGTGTAGAGATATTTAATCATATGATACTAATATAAAAAATATAGCTTGTATATATTTCGAAAACGGTCATTATTGATTTACAAAATTGTAAAATATCCACACAAAATTTACCACCTTTACAAATACAACCAGCATTCTGAAGTATTGCTAAACAATACCAAGTCCCCTACCGGCTTTAAATATGCGTTTAGAAAAAGAAGACCAGAAAACTGTCCATATCTTCCTCAAAATCACTGGAACAGAACGAAAATCAATCTCATTCTTTAACTAATATTATATACATGTATGTTCATATACCAAAAATCAGCTTAAAACCTGCAAGCGTTTAGTAAAAAAGTCCGGAAAACTGTGATTTACCAGTAATTTTCTAAGTCCAGCATCTGAAGGGGCCTATCTTTCTAAGAAATCACTAGACCAGAACGAAACTCAAACTTGTTCTGTAACTCATCAATGCCAGGGTTTAGAAAAAATAGTTAGGAAAACTGATTTCCCAGTAATTTTTTTAAGTCCAGCATCCGTATCTTCCTTAAAAATCACTGGACCGGGTAAATCTCAAACTTGTTCTGTAGCATTTAGAAAAAAAAAAATGCGGAAAACTGTGATTTCCAATAAATTGTCTAAGTCCAGCATCCATATCCTCCTAAAAATCACTGGACTGGAACGAAACCCAAGCTTGTTTTGTAACTCATCAATGCAGGTCTATACATACCAAAATTCAGCTAAATAGTTATAAGTCCGGAAAACTAATTCACCGGACGGAGGGACGGACTGACTGACGGACAGAGTGCAAACCTAAAGTACCATTCGGCTTCGCCGGTAGGGGACTAAAATGTCGGCTTAAACTTTAACCCATTGCCAGACAACTTAAGACTGGTCCGAATTGGAAGATATTGCAGGCGACAAATTCAAGTGAAAGAAATTCTATTTTCTGCCATTCTGGATAGAAAATGTGCAAAATTAGACAAATGTTTGTCTTAACTCTTAAGCAATTACTTCATTTTTCCACAATGTTTTGTCAATATTTTTGTTAATAGGAGTACAATGCATCTATGTATTGGAATTAATTAACCCATTCCTAAACGACACTATTTCAGGCTACTCTAACTGGAAAGAAAACGCAGATAGGAGCTTTATTTGTAGTCAGAAAATCTTGAAGGAGAAAGAGAAAATGCTGATCAGCATTTACTTCTTCTCTGGACAGCAAAAGGTTTTCAGACCCATGTCTAGTTGGGTGTCAAGATTGTGTCTTTGTTTGGTATGTAATTAGAGATTAATTGTATACTAGGCAAGGATGTGAATAGTACATTTTAACAGCAACAATATCAAGTTGTTTTCACACGAACGTTAATTCAAATATAAACAACACTTATGAAGGCTAGATAACAAACATGCTAATCAGGATTACCAGGAGTCAGAGGAAATAAAAATCCCTGACATTTCCCTAACAAAATCTGAAAATTCACTGACATGTTTCGTTACTGTACATAGGCTAAGTACTATCTATACATGTGTACCATATGGTGGTGACCCCATACTGTTATAAGCAGGCATACTCTAATTATCATATTACCAGAAAATAAGTAGACATGCTGTGATTTTATAGCCAATTGATTATCTTTTATGAACTGCAGGGTCATAATGTCTCAAGTCAAAATCTGGGTTTGTATGTAAGACTGTATAAGACGTCGCGCACGGAATTGGGGAACTAAATGTAACGTCAAACTAGCGAACGTCATTCTAATAATTGCGGAACGTTGAAGTTTTTTACGTAGACGGTTGTGTTGTGCTTTTAATGCTTAGTCTCTTTACAAAGTAATGTGATTTAAAAAGACAATACAATGTTTTAAGAAAATCTCCACTATTTCTGTCTTTTGCACGTCTTAAGCTTTAACGCCACTTTGATTCGTGTTATTTCCGTCTTAAAATGCGCCAAATAGATACTTTTAAGGCTACGCCAAATAAAAAAAGTTTACGTTTATAAAATTTCTGTCCACACGAACAAATTTGAACATCTTTTTTACGTTTTATTATTTTGCATAGAAATTTTGATATGACAAACAAGAAAAAAATAATATTTCCATATTGAAATTAAATTGTTGTATGAATAAGGGAACCGGTATTTTTTAAACTCTAAAGAGTAAAAAAGTAGAGTTTTCAACGACCTAAAACAATTTCTGTCCACGCGCATTTTATATCATTGATGCTTCGTTTATTATGCTAGCTAATTTTCTTATATATATTATAGAAAAAGAGAAAAATAATATTTTTTGTATCAAGTTTTGTTGCATTTCAGCCATTAATTCGCAAAATATCAAACGAAATTTTCATTTTTTCTGCGACGTAATTCTAATTGTTACACTGCGATTTTTGGTGAACAAACTTGGCTAATTTGCGTAATCGACGTAGAAATTTTATTTCCGTTCGGCAAAACATTCTACAGCCTTTCCACTGTCACAAAATATATTTTTCCGTGTGTTTGACGTTACTTAATCACAAAGTTGTTTATAAATATCCGTCGCCGTTGAAAATTTATGTTACATGTTACACGCGTTTTTTAGCTGAATTTACGAACAAAAAGTCTTTCTAGCAAATTTATACAAACTAACAACCTGAAAAGAGTATGTCATTGAAAAAGATCATGGTTTTACGGTTATTTTGACATATAACAAAGTTTTAGGAAGGAAAACGGTTCTTGCAAAATTCAGTTATGAACCGCAGAGGGTAGCGTTTTTTGAAAAGTTCCCCAATAGCGTGCGCGACGTCATAAGTATCCGTCGCCGTTGAAAATTTATGTTACATGTTACACGCGTTTTTTCGCCGAATTTACGAACAAAAAGTCTTTCTAGCAAATTATAAAAAATAACAACCTGAAAAGAGTATGTCATTGAAAAAGATCATGCTTTTACGGTTATTTTGACATATAACAAAGTTTTAGGAAGGAAAACGATTCTTGCAAAATTCAGTTATGAACCGCAGAGTGTAGCGTTTTTTGAAAAGTTCCCCAATAGCGTGCGCGACGTCACAAATATGTATGCGTATGCGAAATATTACTAATCATCATGTTATTGTAAAATCTCGTAACTAAAGCTTGATTAAAGCTGTAGTTACGAGATTTTGCAATAACACCTACGTGATGCTTCAACAGTCCTACTTTTTTTATTTGGCACAAATGTCCATTTGCATAAAGCTGGAAAGTAAAGAAGACATTTTTATTTAGATTAACTAGGGTATTATAAATTTCAGGGACCGTCAATATGAATACGAGGTCTGCGGATTTTATCATACGGGCGGTGACTCGGTCGTTGGATGAGCTATCTGGACCTGGCCCCGGTTTCTCGAAAAAACCTAAGTATATTCTCATGAGAACATGCTCAACTTCAAAGGAAATTTGAGCACGAGAACGTACTTAACTTTTCTTAAAAACTTAATTACGTTCTCAGACTCAAATCTAAGCACCGTACTCAAATCACACGAAATCCACGTGAACTTCAATCGAATACCCTTCAACGTTGGAGAGTATTCCATTGAAGTTGAGCATGTACTCATGAGTATGTAGGCCCCTACTTAAGTTTTTTCGAGAAACCGGGGCTTGGTAATGTGATGTAGATCTAAATAAATGTAATTTTAGATAAATAAATTCTTTCGCTTATATTGTGAAACAGAAATTAAAAATGTTTTCATTTTTATTTAACATTGTGTTTTTCATGAGAATATCTTACAAAATAAGATAGGCCTGCCGCCTATTATTGAAAACTGTCGCCTCGAATTCTTGACCATAACAATTGTAGTCCTTGGGCCAAGAAATTACTGCTTTGGAACTGGGATTTGATATTTTTATGCTCCCGTATCGAGAGATCGGGGCATATTGTTTTACCCGTGTGCGTCTGTCTGTCCGACTATCCGTCAGTCTGTCTGTCTGAAAACTTAACATTGACCTGTTCTCCAAAAGTATTTGACATATCAAGCTCGAATTTGGTATGTTACATTTTTTCAATGATATTTATCTCTTCACGCAATATTACCTTCCCCAATGTCATTTTTAAACCCTTATCAACCCTTAACCTGAAAACTTAATATGAAAAGTTAACATTGCCATTCAGGGCATTCGTGTTTCACAAACACACCTTGTTAATTCTGGCAATGCCAAATAAAAACAAATCAAAACGAATAAAAAGAAATCAAAGAACATGTCAGAGTGTGCGTTTATGCTAGATGATCTTATTCTGTATTGTCTGCCAAAGCGATCAGAATATTCCGGTATCATAATTTACGACCAACAATTTTTTTTTCAATTTTTCAGTACAATAAATTCAGATACAAGTTATAAATTAACTTAAATTAGGCGTAATCGTTACAATTTCGCAAACGGAAATTACACATTCGCTAAATATTTTTTTTCAATTTATGATATTTATGATATTACGACAATGGCTTTTGCATCTTTCCCAAACCACATGATATTCTCGTTGTCCAATTTGAAATCTGCTAAAGACGACTAAATAGATGTTGTTAATAGAATGATATATGTACTACACAGCACAGCAAATATTGAGGGAAAATGAAAAAATGCTGTTTACATGTATCAGCATTTTCTTTTTTGCCTAAATGTTTTCCGAAACATTTTCTTACAAAGGCGCCAAAGCCAGGTATTGTTTGAGAAAAGAACAACGTACGGCTCTTTAAAAACCCTTGGTTCATTAAATCCAAGGCAATTGGACGTTTGGACGTTTTTTTTTCTTCAAATTAGACTTATATTGATAGAATATCATAAATATCAGCCAGAATTGGGAAAATGGGTCTTTATAGCATTTAGACAACCAATGCTCCATAAAAAGTCGCTTTTCAACAAAAGTCTCGTAACTACAGATTTAAGCAAGCTGTAGTTACGAGGGTTTTCTTGAAAAGTCACGATAAGCTTTTGTCTTAAAGCAGTCTGATTAGGATCTTTGGTATTCTTTTACAGTTTCTGTAAGCCAGAAAGAAGATATTAGAGGACAAAACGGAGCTTGATCAGACAGAGTATATTCGATGGTTGATCTAGATCCATGTTTGTCTGAAATGCCTTAACCCTTTCCCAAACGGCAAAATTTCAAGATTCAAAACTTTCTACAGGCGACAAAATGTTGGTAAAAAAAGATTGGATTTGTGTAAAATATAGCATATAAAATATTGAGTCAAAAGAAGAAAGTGCTGATTATTAGCATTTTCTTTCTTTCTTTTTTTTTCTTTTTTTTTTTTTCTTTCTCAATGTTTTCCAAGGCCTTTCTCACAAGGACGTCAAAACCGGGTCTTATTTGGGAATGGGTCAAAGGCCGGTTTTAAGATCCCTGTCCAATTTCGTTAAACTCTTCCACTAATTGACGTGTTTTGACACCCCACAAGATGAAGGCTTTGGAAGAACATTGCGGAAAATGAAGAGATTGCTTTCCACAAGCAGTTACTTCATTTTCTAGCAATTTCTTCATTTCCTAAAATGTTTTCCATCCGGAGAGAGAAAGTCTACTGTCGAATGGTATGACATCGCCCGAAATGCCGACGTCCTTTGAATCTCTATCACGGGCATCAGTGCAACAGATAAGAGGGAGTAACGACATTCTGAAATTGTTATTTGAAATCCAAACCCTATGTTGTGGGTACTCATTGGAATCGTCTCGGTGAGACGATTTCAATGAGTACCCACAATATAGGATTTGCTATGTTTCGGGTACTCATTTCAAACGTTTCGAGGAGACGATTCCAATGAGTACCCACAACATATGGTTTGATGAACAATAAATGAAATATATTTAACATTTTGAAAAGCCTGAAGTCACTCCCACTTATCTGTAGCTATGGGGGCATTCTACCTCAAGAGAGCAGAATGGATCCTGATTGGTATTTGGGCACATAGTGTTCTAGGAACAAGGTAGGCCTACTCAAAAATGCGTTAAGGTAGTCCACCCCCGACGAGATTCGCGCGACGTCTGAACTATTTTAGACGACGTCGAAAACATTCGGCGGTGGAACTTTTCGCGGCCGAATAGGTTCGGTGACGTAAAGACGTCGCTCGAAAAAAAGCCGATGTTTTATGAATCTCAAAATAGCCACATTTTGAGTATCCTACCTTAGGGAGGAATGCTCCAGTTTGAGCACGGTGCTAAGATTTGAGCATGAGAACGTACTTAAGTTTTTTTTTTTTTTTTTTTTTTTTTTTTTTTATAGAAACAGGGGCCTGATCTTGTTTGGGAAAGGGGTATACGAGAAATTAACATTCATATGGCCCATAACTTCTTTTACGCCACATGATTTCAATCAGTCAAACAAGAGAGAGTACAAATAGGGATGTTCATCGCAATTATTCCGAACAATCGAGATGAAATAGTCATTTTTCCACTACATCGCATAGATTGTCATAACGGAACTTGATACTATCAAATGTATCCCATTATTATAATACATCTAGCTTATTATGCTCCCCGAAACAATTTAGCCCTGGGGAGCATATAGTCGCCACGCTGTCCGTCCGTCCGTCCACAGCCAGATCTCATCAACCATTGGACCAAATTCAATGAAACTTCACATTTGAACTCCCTTTGATAATCTGTAGGGATCCTTTTCTCTGTTTCTTGATTTAAGGCTGCGTTATGGAAAAGGGGTCTTAATGTAAAAATTAGTTTTTCTCTAATTTCTCTTCATCTAATGGACAGAATTTAATGAAATTTTGTACTTATGTGATAAATGAGGTGTTCTAGACCATATTCTATAAATAATGTGTGTACAAAAATCTGTCATGGGAAAGGGGGCTTAATGTATGATAGTTTTTATTTTGCGACAAACACTTACTAGTATTCGGGGAGCATAATCCATCTGTGACGGATCTTGTTTATATCTATTATGTTGTTTTTTATCATTGTGTACTATATTTCTAATCTTGGAGCAACAGATAAGAGGAGACAAAGATATTCTAAATTTGTTATTTCAAATCTAAACCCTATGTTCTAGGTACCCATTTGATTCGTCTTGATAAGACGAACCAAATGAGTACCCACATCAAAATGCTTTGGTGAACAATTAACCCATTACAACACAGTGACTATTTTTGACTCCCAAAAAGATAATGACTTTGGAAAACATTGTAGAAAATGAAGAAATTGCTTGTGGCAAGCAATTTCTTCATTTCCCACAATATTTTCTACACAAAAAGACCAAAAAATGTAAAATTTCGTTCAATTTAAATTGTCGTCTGCATCATGTTTTAATTTGGACCAGTCTATAATTTTGCTGTTTGGTAAAGGGTTAATCCTATTCAGCTTTTTTCAAAAGCCTTCGCCCCCTGTTATCTTTGGCTCAGAATCTAACTAATTCTTGAACGCGTTTTTATACAATAAGTTCTTTCACAAACGGTCAAATTCGAAAGCTGTCCCAGACGGCAAAATAAACGTTAACCCAAACAAGCCATGGCTTTGATGTGCTTGATAAATAAAGCTATGGAAAACATTCAACAAAAGAGGAAAATGCTGATTTCAGCATTTTCTTCTTGTGTCTCAATATTTCCTGTGCTATAGTTTGTAATCATACAGTTATCAAAATCGAATACGACACGATGTCATGTGCAGCACTTCCAAAACAGAGAAAAAACTACAAGGCACTACTTTCTACATATCGTGTTTTACTGATATTAACATTTTCATATTTTAGTATTTAACAAAGGAATGGACTGCTAAAAGCAGAATGCTATCGCAAACGAGACCATGAAAGCCAATGAAACAATGATTTCTGTGAATTATGGCATAAAGTATATCGAGGAAAAAAGAGAAAATGTCAGAATTTCGTTTCATACCATTTTTTTCCAGTAGACCAACGTATTGTAAATTCTTGCCCATCCCATCGTAAGCGATTTGTTCAATAGACCCTTTCACGCTATATTTTTACCTCGTCATTTTCCTCCGGAAGTCCTTTAGCACATGCGCTAACTTAGACTGCTTCTCTCTCCTGATACTGCTTCCAGTATTACTATTTAGCAAACACAAATAAGTATCAGTGTTGATACCGCCTTCTAGGCTCGCACATTCGCTAAAAGGTTTCCGAAGGTAAAATGAAAATGGTGTGCTAACGTGAAACGGTCGATTACATGCATTACCTTCTAATAAACAGTTGTGACTTATACATTTTCATTCCCCGTCGCTCTGGTTTACTGAAAAGATATAGCATACCTACTTTGTTACTGAGAAAGTCTCTACCAATTCGCGTATCCATATATTAGAAAAACGTTAGCTGGTAAGATTAAATGTCATAATATAATGTCCATCGGCTATTGGATTCTTACGCCTGAGATCCCATGAAAGACGTATATCGTCGCTTTTCTGCAAAAACCTCGTATCTGCAGCTTGTTTTAAGCTGCAGATACGATTTTTTTTAAAGAAAAGCAGCAATACTCTATATAAACCCTCTATATAAGCCCTCAAACCTTAGTAAAACATCTGTCTGGAATGTAAATGTACCAAGGCAATCATGGCTAGTGTAAAAGATAATATAATAACACTGTAGAAGCAGAAAAATACTGTCAAAATGGATGTTACGTACACGAATGAAACTATCATTACATATAACGAAACTTTAGTGAATGTAACAACTCCGGGATCAGTTAATGCTACAGACGAAGCCTTCACAGAGCTGACATTAGCAGGAAAGATAACCGTGTCTTTGATGGTACTGTCTATGGTGATAATCGTGTCGGGAAACTCGCTAGTGTTAATTGCTGTGTGCAGTTTTAACGCTCTCAGAGATATTACTGGTATCTTCATCGCTAACCTTGCCATCGCTGACATCATCACGGGACTCAGTCTGCCTTTACAGATCGTCTTCTTCTTCTATCCTACACTTGGTCAGATCAAGCATGTCTGCATTCTACGGTTCACCGTCATTGCGTTTGTTTGCAATGCTTCTATATTTTCTCTTGCCTGTGCTGTGGTGGATCGATTCATCGCCATATCGTATCCGTTGAAGTATAATCAGATCATGACGGAGAAGAGAGCATACATCATGATCACGGTGATCTGGATTGTTGACTTTATTTACTGTCTACTGCCAACGATAGCTCTCAACAGATTCGAACAAGCACCCTTCTGTTCCTACGCTCTGGTCATCAGTCCTGAGTTCAAAAGATGTAGCGCTATCATTGGCGTGGTGTTTGCCATTTTTATGTTCCTCGTTTACATCAGAATATTGATGATAGCTTACGGACATTTCAGGAAGATACAAAGCCAGGAGAACCAACATGGCGGCCAACATGGAGGACAACATCCGGTAACCAGAAACCGGTCTTACGTCACTACCGGCATCGTGATCCTCTTCTTTCAGATAGCATGGCTACCATACTTCTCTATCAGCCTGTCTGTATACGACGAGAGCGACGTGGAGTTTGTGAAATCGATGATTGCCAACTTCAGCGTATTTCTTGGGATAGCAAATTCAATGGTGAATCCGTTTATATACGCATGGAAGAACGCACCGTACCGCAAAGCCTTCGTCCAGATTCTACGTTTAAAGATCAACGATGGAAATGGTTTGACATCGAATGGATCAGTCTGAATTATTACTTTACTACAAATACCGGTATTACACAACATTTGGCAATGAATGTTTCAGGGGCCAATAAGATAATCTCTTTCCAAACGACAACATTTTTGGCCCAAGACTTGTTCAGATTGAAAGGAGTGGCAAACATCATATCATAATTAGGGCCCATTACAAACTCCTATGTACAGAAAATTTGTTCTAGCATCATTGAAAACCTTCAATGAAAGGGGGCGGGATGTTGCAATCAGTGTGTTCTTTTACTCAAGGGGTGTCTAAACCCATACCCAATGTGGTATAAATTTGAAGGAGACGGTGTTTGTTAACAATAAGAGGTTGATTTATAAAACAATTTCCTCTGTAAAGAATTCGTGTACTTGTACAAACAGATAAAAAAATTAAAAATGATTATATGATTTTGCATAACATTTTTACAGAAATCTCCAAAAGCCGATTGTACAAACTTCGGTTGGCGTTAACCAAATGACTAAAGACTTGTTTGGTTAAATGATTTTCATATCTACATCGGATAATTTTACCAAACATGAATTTGTTCATTCGGTTAACACTTACCAAAGTTTGCACTTTTCAAACCATGTCAGCAATTGCTTAACCGGGAGTTTACTGTAAACATTTGTTGTGCAACCGACCCCTGTTGCTTGTCTCCTTTTATAATGTTCTCTTTATCATTGTTGTGTTTTCAGTATGTTGTGAAGAGTGTTCTTATTCCATATTTGGTTTCTTATCAAGGAATTTGTAAAGAAGTTAAAATCATTGAGGGTATTTAAATGATTTTGTAAGATATTCTGTTTTGTAATTGCATTTTAAGTGTTCACTGCATTCTTTCCCATTGGTCCATTGCTTTTATTTTCTCTAAACGTACGCCTACTTCTGATAAAATTTCGTCTGTGAAAAGCATCTTTATTATGCCGAATTATTCTAAAATATTCATTTTTGAGATACCTATTTATAATACTTGCAGATACATGTAGGCTATATAATCGTGGTTATTTCATATCATAATTGCATCATCGGGTTCCTGTGGTCGAACGTAACACGTTTTGTAGATTTTGCGTTTATTCTTTGCGACCAAATGCTCATTTTACGGCATCAAATGCTTTTTTTTAAATATTCTTCCTTTATGATGGCTAATGTCAAATGAAATAGGCTATTTTATTGTCCTAAATGCAGGCATCTGTAAAAAAATGGTATATAAATTTAATGAAGATACTTTGTCATAAATACGCGAAAACAGGGTGGGCGCGATAAGATTACGTCAAAAATCTTTTTTTTTTCTTTCATTTGCAGCACGGAGGCGTATTCTGATTTTTTGTGTAAACAGAACTCTCGGCAACTTCTTAAATACATAAATGAATATATTATATATAAAAAACTCAATGGATCATTTTGTGCAAATCCGAAAAAAAAACTGAAGCGAATTTTTCTTTCAGATGATTACAAAATTTACGATTTTTAAACAATTTTTTAGACTCAAAATTAACTACTAACTCGTATTTAGAACTTAAACCAATCGCATTCAAGACATGGATGTAATTGTCTCGAAATGGACAAAACTAGCAGACCGATGTCAATTTATTCTTCATTTATAACATTGTATCTTTGAAATACAACATACATATTATGCTGTCAAGATCGGATGCACAGTTTGCTCAATCATTCAACCGATTTCATATTCATTCACTTGATTCTTTATAAATGTTTATTGTATGCCTACAAAATGGTATCTTTACATCGAGCTCACATTTAACCCTTTCCCAAACAAGACCTGGTTTTGACGTCCCTATTAGAAAAGGCTTTGGAAAACATTGAAACAAAAGAAGAAACTGCTGATAACCAGCAGTTTCTCCTTTTCTCTCAATATTTTCTATGCCATATTTTACACAAATCCTATCTTTAATAACATCAGCTTTGTCATTTGTGGCAGTTTTTGAAATGGATCACCCTAAAATTTTGTCGTTTGGGAAAGGGTTAATTAACATATTCATGTTTGTTTCTCATGTTAGCGTCTAATTAGACGACACAGTTTCATTTACCCACCAATAGCTTTTTTAAAATTGAATTTTGTATAAATTTTGTAGACATTGTTGTTTTACATTCCATAATCATTTTCATACAATGACTCTATCTATGGCTCTGTTTGATTACATATACGATTATGACCTTGAAAAACATTGTAGGAAATGAAGCAATTACTTGTCAAGTTGTGACAAGTTATTCCTTCATTTCTGGCAATGTTTTCTTTCCTAAAATACAAACATGTGTAAAATTCAATTAACTTGAAATTGTTGTCTTTGAATTCGATTATTATGGGCTGCTCTGCCAGGTCGTTTATCGTGAGGTATAATGGGATAAAAAGGGAATGATGTAATGAGGTGGATCATTGAACAAAACAAAGAGAGTAGTCAAATGGTCAGTCTGCAAGAGAGTAGTCAAATGGTCAGTCTGCAATATCAACGACTTTTGAGTCGAATTGTTTCACTTTTGGCTATGTTTTGCTCTGTAAGGCTAAATATCTTTCTGAGTCATTGAAACATTTTCCCAAACAAGATATGGGCTTGTATCCCCAAAAATAGACTTTTGAAAACATCGAGGCGCGCAAAAGAGTGATCTCCAATAGATTCTCCTTCTGTTTCAATGTTCTGTCTTATTTTGTACACAAATTCTGTCTTTAACAAGATCGATTTTGCTGCCTGTGTCAGCTTTCAAATTGGAACTTTTAGGCTAAAGTCGTTTGGGGAAATGTAAGGTACATGTGTGTTTTTCATGTTCGTGTCTGAAATTTTTTTTTATTTCATTTACTAATTAAAATAGTTTAGTGAATTCTTTACTTGTTGCTCTTCATTTAGGCCCACATTACAAATGCGTAGGTCCTACTTAGATGAATCATTGGGTGCGTTCAGGGTTCTCCCATCGGTAGCCATCGGTGCCATTGGTAACCATCGGTAGCCATCGGTATACCGATGACTATTTTGTTGGTCACCAATTCTCCCGCGAGTAGACAAGTCGGGTAACGTTGCATAGCCTCGTTTTAATTACAAAAGATGGCGGATAACAACCCAACTGCGACAATCATATATATTTTTTTAATTAGCAAGCGCATCGCCCTCCAACCGTTCTTGAAAGAATTTATTGTAATAGATGAAGCAACATTTTTATTTAAACCATTTATTTCTAATAATATTTGTAGTTGATTATCCGCCATATTTGTTTTTACCAAACGCCACAATACTCGTTGTGTTGGTTGCCGACGGTGCCTTTGGCTACCGATGGTGCCTTCGGTAGCCGATGGTAAAAACACTTGGTTACCGATGGGAGAACCCTGAACGCACCCATTGACAAAAGAGAATGGTCAATCTGCAAAATCAACGATATTCGAGTCGAACATTTACACTTTAGGCCATTTTTTCTCTGTAAGTCGTTATGATTTTCTACCGTACGACACGAATATTTTGAAACTGTGGCATATTTCAACCTGCACTTTGATACCATTTAGGCCTAGACCATCCTCGAATTGGATTTGAAATCATTATGGATTTAGGCCAAGGGCGGATCTAGGGGTGGGGTCAGGGGGTCACGACCCCCTGGAATTGGCCAAAAATTGAATTTTGACTATATAAATTCTTATCAAATGCCATCATTTGGGCTTTGACCACCCCTGGAAACATGCATTGCTACATGCATAATTATTTAATACTACATAACAAAGTTTTACACTGCAGTGATTTGATAGTGAATTTTTACATTTTGAAAACTGGTGCATCATTCAATCTAACTTTACCATTGAAAAAATGGACCAAAAAGAAAAAAAAATGCAGTTTATTAACCTTTTCTTCTGATCCCTAAATACTTTATTAGTACTTTTTACAATTAAGTAGATCTATATAAATTTCCTTGTTTTGAATAAGTCTATAATCAAGTTGTTTAGCTAATGCATTAAGTTACATTTTCATGCAATTTCTTTGCATTTAACCCATTCCCACACATTAAGTCTTCTTCAATCTTCATAAGATAAAGACTTTGGAAAACATTGTGGAAAATGATGAAATTGCTTGTGACAAGCAATTTCTTCATTTTCCACGTTTTCTACTCAAAAAGATCAAAAACTTGTAGATTTATTCACCGAAAATTGTCGTTTGAAACATCTTTGAATTTGGACCAGTCTTAAATGTTGTGGTCTGGTAATGGATTAACACATCAAAAGTTTGGTGACAATTTAACAACAAAATTGGTCAAATTCTAGATCCGCCCTTGTAGGCATTTAAAAAGATGAATATGAATAGGGCCTATATCAGCACCTTTCCCGAATATGTGTTCATTGTTTTTAACCCTCTCTTAAAATACGAAATTTTAGATCGCTGCAAATTCATTTTAACTGGGATTTGTGTAGGCTACATGATTAGGCTACAACATATAGCCTTGTCTTGGCATAGTCTATCACAGAAAATATTGAGACAAAAGGAGTAAATGCTATTTTCTTTTTTTTTTCCTCAATCCTTTTTAAATGGGAGTAAAAAGGCTTCTTTGGGAAAAATGATAATTATACCTTACAGGCCCGTAGGTGCAGCGGAGGCTAGCCTCCCCCCCACCAAAGTTGGCCAAAAATGTCAATTTGTCCTTTTTTCACGCTGAAAATTTGGGAAAATCCGAGTTGACCCCCAATATTCAGACACTGAGGCTTTAGCACCCCCCCCCCGCCACCAATTTGAAATTGCTTCCTACGGGCCTGCCTTAATTTACAAGTAGTCTGCGTCGCCTTTAAATGTTCTAATTTTATGAACATGGTGAAATATACTTATCCGGGCAACATAATAGTTACCTCCCTTGTTCGCAAAACGGCCATTTACTTTCCAAACTGAAAGTAGAACGTTCTAGATAAAATAATGAAAGATAAGCGCACAAATATCGTAAGATAACATTTGTTTTTGCAACATACATTTGTTTGAACTTTCACAGTTCTAATTATGACAATTACTATAGAAGTGAGCGATCATGATCCGTTAGTGGACGAAATTGTGGGAATTGTGATTCGCGGACTGTCCAAACAGCAAGCAGTGACTGTCCATGGGGTCACAGAAGAAAAGACGTTGAAGTTTGGCTCGTGCGCGTGTTTTGTTGCTGATGATGAGGGCGTGGTGGATGTTAGTAAACATGAATCATTGTCAGGGACGTATACAGGTAATAGTTAGACTTTAACCCTTTCTCAAAAGTTGACAGAAGTTTTGTTAAATCTGGAAAAGTCAAAACTAGATTTAGTCCTATTAACATGCCCTGCCATTGTGTTTTAGTTTATCCCTCAATTTCAAACTTGAAACTGTTATCTCTAAAATGTATGAAAATCATTAAATCAATGGGAAGATAATCATTGCTATTAAACCAATTATTTTTCACTTTTAAAGAACAATCATAAAATAATAATTTACCTTGTTTAATACATGTATCTACTTATTACAGGTGTATCACCAATGGGGTTATTCTGGAGTATGAAAGCAGCTCCGGGGGAGGAATTTGGTACAAGACTCATCAAATCAGACGCATCAACACCACTCAATGTAGACCTGAAAGTCTGTGATGGGCATCTTAAGTTTGAGGAATTGTACACAGACTCCCCTAAAGTTCTGGCTAGTTTAACCTTCAGGAGATGGTACAAAGCTAAAGATGTGAGAAAGATCATTGTGAGAAGTGGGCGTTTGAGAGGAGCATTATTCTTACCACCAGGTTGGTACATCATTAAATTCAATTTTTTTTTCTCATTAACCTATTTTCACACATTGACGCTTTCGGATGCCCCTAAAGATGATGGCTTTGGAAAACATTGTGGTAAATGAAGAAATTGCTTGTAACTAGCAATTTCTTCATTTCCAACAATGTTTTCTACCCAGAGACCAAAAATGTGATCCTGAAAGTCTGTGATGGGCATCTTAAGTTTCAAGACTTGTACACTGACTCCCCTAAAGTTCTGGCTAGTTTAACATTCAGGAGATGGTACAAAGCTAAAGATGTGAAAAAGATCATTGTGAGAAGTGGACGGTTGAGAGGAGCACTATTCTTACCCCCAGGTAATGGTACATCAATGAATTTATTGACCCATTTTAATATTGAAATTAAAAGTTAAAGTATGAGACAGTAAATGATAAGGCCATACTGCACATATTGTGTTGACTAATCTTGCTATATACGAAAGCTGCAAAAGTATTCTGAGTTTGATTATGTTCTATTCTAAGACTTTGTACATACCTATTGTCTTACACAAAGCCATCAGATTATTCTCTATGTGCTTGTAGGTCCAGGCCCGTTTCCTGGTGTTATAGATATGTTTGGAGTGGTCGGTGCCCTTGTGGAGTTCAGAGCAGCACTATTGGCATCTAGAGGATTTGCTGCACTAGCACTGCCTTACTTCTGTTATGATGACTTGCCAAAATTGGTCACAGATGTGGAGTTAGAATATTTTCTGGTAAGAGATATGTTAGACCATATTGTCGCTTTTCTTTGAAAACCTCGTAATTGCAGCTTGATTTAAACTGCAGTAACAAGAACTTTGAATGATGTCAATAGATTAAAGACTGTTTACCAAAAGGAAAAGTTAACCCTTTCCCAAACAAGACCTGGTTTGACGTCCCTAATAGAAAAGGCTTGGGAAAACACTGAAACAAAAGAAGAAACTGTTGATAATCAGCAGTTTCTTCTTTTGTCTCAATATTTTCTGTGCCATATTTTACACAAGTCCTATCTTTAATAACATCCATTTTATCATTTGTGGCAGTTTTTTAAGTGGATCACCCTAAATTTTGTCGTTTGGGAAAGGGTTAAAGGAGTTTCAGATTACCAAATGCCTCAATATTTTCTTAGTTGTATTTTATACAAATCCTACCTTTATCATCAGCAATTCTGCTTTCTGTAGTAGCAGTCTGAAATTATCTATTTGGGAGAAGAAGTAGAAACCTATTATGGTTGATCAAAAAGTTCCTGAAAAAGTGTTGACATTTCCATAGATTTTGCTGAAAAACACTGAAATTTATACACAATGTAGAATACCTTATTCTGCATTTGTCAATAATATCTCATCCCTATATCTATAGATCTGATCAAAAAAAGGTTGTCATAGTAATGCCGCTCTTTGATATGATGGTAAAAATGACTTTTTTAATACCCATCATACTTATCATATTTCAGGAAGCCATCCATTGGTTATCAGAAAGACAAGAAGTAGTGAGTGACTCTATAGGTATAATTGGTGTATCTAAAGGTGGAGAGATAGCTCTGCATGCTGCATACTACAGCCCTTTGGTAATAATTCATAATTTTGCTACATGCATATTCTACATATTTGTACATAACAAAGTTTTACACTGCAGTGATTTGATTGGGTTTTTTTACATTTCGAAAAATCAAACAGAACCATTGAAAAGATGGACCTTAAAAGAAGAAAACGCAGTGTATTAACATTTTCTTCTGATCCCTAAATACTTCATTAGTACTTCTTACAATTAAATAATAAAATTTCCTCGTTTTGAATAAGTCTATAATCAAGTTGTTTAGCTAAAGTGTTAAATTACATTTTCTTACAGACTCTTAGCATTTTACACATCAAAAGTTGGGTGACAATTTGATAACAGCAAAATTGATCATAGCTTAGGTCCACTCATTGACTAATACAATGTGATATCAAAAGGTATTTAAATGTGACTATGGTTAATGGCCCAAACCTTTCTCAAATTCCGCTGACTGTTTGACTGATGTTTTATTTCTTAACAACAGACAATATCCTTTATAAAATCTGTGGCGGATCAACGAGCATTTGGGGGAGATCCCTCCTCTCTAGCCTGCTTAGTCAGTTTTCACAAAGAAATTCAGAAATTTTTGGAAAACGACACCCTGATTGTATGTTTAAACTCCCTTCACACACAAAAACAAGAGCCGTCACAGACGGATTATGCTCCCCGAATAAGTGTTTGTCACAAAATAAAAACTATCATACATTAAGCCCCCTTTTCCCATGACAGCTTTTTTGTACACACATTATTTATAGAATATGGTCTAGAACATCCTATTTATTACATGAGCCCAAAATTTCATTAAATTCTGCCCATTAGATGAAGAGAAATAAGAGAAAAACTAATTTTTACACTAAGGCCCCTTTTTCCATGACGCAGCCTTAAATTTACAAACGGAGAATAAGGTCCCTAGGTATTGACCCAGGGAGTTCACATGTGAAGTTTCATTGAATTTGGTCCAAGGGTTGCTGAGATATGGCTGTGGACGGACGGACGGACGGACGGACGGACGGACACACGGACGGACACACGGACGGACGGACGGACAGCGTGGCGACTATATGCTCCCCCGAAATTTTTTCGGGGAGCATAAAAAAAACTGGATCTGCTGCAGTGAAATAGACCAAAATAGAACATTTTGTTAAAAAGGATCTAATGAGGGCTGTTTTATGATTTTGTTGTAGGTAAAGGCGATTGTTTCTATAAATGGAGCTGGGTTTTTCTCTGGATATCCCATGTTATACCAAGGTAACTTGATTGGAGAAGGAAAAGAGTACGTATATGTACAGAGCTTCGGATGATTTTATAAGAGGAATTAACCCTTTTTAGGTCACCTGACCAAAGGTCATGGTGACCTATTGCTACCGTATTTCGTCTGTCGTCGTGTGCCGTGTGTTAACTTTTAACATTTTCGACTTCCTTTGGAGAACCACTGGACAGATTTCAACCAAACTTGACAGGAAGCATCGGAATGGGAAGGCGCTTAGGATTTGTACAAATCATAGTGTTATCTTCCCTTGGGGCCCATAAGGCACCAAAAAAGGGGCCAAAATGGGTAAATTTGGTACATCTTAAACAAGAGTTGTCCGCGGACAACGTAGCTCGCCTATACGAGAGCTTGTCACAAAAAAAGAAGTCCAAGGTCAAGGTCACTAGGTCAAAGGTCATGGTCTCAAGGTCAAGGTCATGACATGAGGTATCCATAATATCAAGGCTCTATCTGTAATAGTGCATGAGATATAGACCAGGTTAAAGTTTTTTAAAAGTAGGTCAAACTCTAAGGTCAAGGTCAAAGGTCATGGTCCCAAATGAAAGATCTTGGCAGGAGGTATCCATTTGTGAAGTATCAAGGCTGTATCTCTAATAGTGCCTGAGATATAGACCAGGTTAAAGTTTTTGAAGACGCGACGCTGAAGCTGACGCCGACACTAGGGCACTAGGGCTGTGACATTAGCTCCCCGGACATAAAGTCCCAGCTCGCTAAAAATCTTCTTGTCATGATCTGGCCGTGGGATTTGCTTCACAGTTGGTATTTAAATACTTTGAGGCAAGGACTACAAAGTTTGTACAAAAAAAATCTGTTTAAAAATGGCCATGCTATGGGCGGGGGGTCTGGGGTGGTGGTGCGTCATGTGTTATTTTTTTTTACATTTTCGACTTTTTCTTGAAAACCATTGGAAGGACTTTAACCAAACTTGGTAGAAAGCATCCCTACAGGAGGGGCTTCAGATTTGTACAAGTCATGGTGTTATCTCCCCTTGTTGCCCCATAAGGCACCAAAAAAGGGGCAAAAAAGGGTAAATTTGGCACATCTTAAAAAGTTTTCTTGCAGTGGAATTGGATTCACATATAGTCTTCAGTCTTTAGTCTCTTTGAGGCAAGGATAACAAAGTTTGTACAAAACATAAATTGGTCAAGAAATGGCTGTGCTAGGTAGGGGGTGTCTTGATGGGCCAGGGGCATTATGTCATGTGTTTACTTGAATATTTTTTTGATTTCTTCTCCCCATAAGGGGTAAAAAAGGGTATATCTGATCTTTGGATTCAGGTGAAACAGGATAATAGTGATGTTGATACTTTAGAAAATAACTCGGTGTTCTTCCTAGTGTAGCAAGTTGTAGGAGCCCCACTACATCTTCAACAAAGGCATTGCGCTTATTACGCACACATGATTTTGCAGAGAAACTTTTTGCTATTATATTGTCATATGAATTTCCAGAGTTACAGATAGAAGGGTGTAATTGCTTTTCAAAATGCAATATTGCATTTCGGCGATGTTAATGCAAAACCTTGTATCTCATTTTTATACGCCCGAAGGGTCGTATTATGTTATGGCCCCGCTCGTCCATCCGTCCATCTGTCTGTCCGTCTGTCCGTCCGTTAGCAATTTCTTGTGTGCGCAACTCCTCCTACAGTTTTGATCGGAATTTGATCAAACTTGTCACAATTGATCTCCATGGTGTCTAGTTGTGCACTGCGCATACGGAATCTGGATAACTATTTTCGTTCTTGAATTATCTGCCCTTGAATTAAAGAAAATGCCCATTTTCTTGTGTGCGCAACTCCTCCTACAGTTTTGATCAGAATTTGATCAAACTTGCCACAATGAATTTCCATGGTGTCTAGTTGTGCACACCGCTTACAGAATTTAGATAACTGTTTTCGTTCTTGAATTATCTGCCCTTGAATTTAAGGAAAAATACCCATTTTCTCAAAAATGCCCATTTTCTCCTGTGTGTTACTTCTACAGTTTCAACCAGAATTTAATCAAACTAGCCACAATGAATCACTATGATGTCTTGTTGTGCAAACAAAATTTTGATAACTTTTCATGTTTGAATTATCTGCCCTTGAATTGAAAAAATGGCCAATTTTTACTGACAAGCCCCTCTCGGGTGTATATGCGCCGCTCTGCGAAGCTCTTGTTTGGAAAGTTTGTATCTCATTTTTTGGAAAGTTTTAAAGGGGAGAAAAGGGTTTTTATAAAATAACTTTTCCGAAAATGAAAGGTTTTACTAGGAATTCTGACATTGTTCACATATAATTGTGTAATAATACTTACATTAAAAATATCCCAAAATCTGCGAAAATTCTCTAAAATGGACAAACAAGGTTTTACTTTATAAATCGCAAAAAATGACATACCAGGATTTGCATTTACATCGACAATACATGTATATTGTTCACCAAACCCTATGCTTTGGGTATATGCAACATAGGGTATAGAATTGAAATCATTAATTTAGAATGCCTCTTACATGTAGCTCTGTATTTCACAAAAACCTATGAACCAGGACCTGGAAAAACGTCATTTATAGCATTTGAGAACAACATGGTTCCAGATCAGCCTGCGTATACACGCAGTCTGACCAGGAACCATGTTGTTCTCAAATGGCTGCCTCATGGTCTGTAGCAATCATTTGAGAGCAACATGGATGCTGGCTAGACTGCATCTAGGCACGGCCTGATTTTGAAACCTGGCTGTCTCAAATGTTTTAAGGGGACATTTTTCAAGATCCTGGCTCAATTATATATTTCAGGCTAGATCACAGCAGACTAATTATGACTGATGAAGGACTAATCTATAGACAGGTCCTGATCTGTACTGGGGAGGAAAAATACATTCCGGTATATAGTCAATTTTAATCTTTCTCAAACACACCCTGATTGGACCTAATTTACAATTTGCATTATTGAATAGAGATTTTATTTGAAACCCCTTTATAATGTAATTACATATCATCACAGGTTTAAAGTTCAAACAATATACAGTTTGTATACACTAGTTAAAAGCCTGCAACAATAGTGAAATTCTGAGTCTTTCTGCTAGTTTTTTATACCCCATTATAGGTGAACATATATTGGTATCATCTAGCTATGTCTGTCTGTCTGCCCTTATCTACTTCTATGCACATGTTGTGAACACATTCCTCCGACATTTAGGACAGATTTGGATGACAATTTTCACAGAATTTTACCAGCCACCCAATATTACGCTCATTCTAGGGGATTGGCTATTTGATGAAGTCTCACAGTATGAAGGGAGGCTTAATCACGGTGGAGATTGTGCATCATGTGATGGATAACGAATACAGACAAAATAATCTCGATTCTGGTAAGATATTTTGCAATTGCTTCCTTATTTGTGCGTCAATTTTCAAAAGGTTTGTTGCATGTACCCCGCCTTACCGAGCTCTTTCATCGGATGTATGACATATTAGAGAACTCATGGTACTTTTTCCGAAATATTGTCCCAACCGACCAGAAAGCAAAATGGTAACGACTACGGCCAAACTAACCACGCTTCAGGTAAGAAATTTGTGCAATAACTTTCTTATTTTTGCGTCAATTTTCATGCGGTTTGTTGCAAGTACTCCGCCTTACTGAGCCCTTTTCTCAAATGTATTACTTATCTGGAAACTCCTTGTTTTTTTTCTCAAAAACCGATCCCAACCGACTAGAAAAGGACCTGAATTTTTTGTCGTTTTTTCTGGTTGGTTGGGATCAATTTTTGGACAAAGTACAAAGATTCTACAAACAAGTCATATATTTGAGGAAAGAGCTCAGTAATGCGGGGTACATGCAACAAACCGCTTGAAAATTGATGCAGAAATAAGAAAATTATTGCACAATTTCTTTCCTGAAGCGAGGCAAATTTGTCCGTATTCGTTATCCATCCCATCATGCACAATCTCCACCATGTTAATGGGAAAAAGTGAAATACTGGTATATTGTGATTGAAGAACTCTTGTTTACAGATTTGGGAGAGAGATGTTCAAGTATTGTTGGTAGCAGGAGAAGATGACCAAGCTTTGGATCCTGCACATTTACAATGTTTATATGATAGTTACCCCACCCACAAGAAACAAAATTGCAGATTGCTTTACTATCCAAAGGCAGGACATCTTATAGAGCCTCCCTACTCACCACATTGTAGAACCACATACAGAAATCTTAAAGGTTTTGAAGGATTTGAAGGTTTGTAAAATTATCAGTTTTCCTAACCCACAACAAGAATACCATGATGGTCCTATATCACTCACCTGAACCAAATGATTTGAGCCACAGTTTTGTTCGAATCAATTAATATTTATGACTGAAAACAAAATCATGGTAAACAACATTGTGTCAAGTTTTGTCTTGATTAGTAACTATTTGTGGTTGTTATAGTAAAATTTGAAGGTCAGATAAGTGAGAAAATTCTATACTGATTATGCTTAAATTCATACTCATCAAAGATGTTATCATAATCAACATCATATCAAAATTTTGTCTTGATTGTTTGATATTTGTGGTTGTTAGAGTCAAAACTGCAATTTTGTCAGATTCAAGGGCACATAACTGACAACTTTCTCTTCCTATTGAGGCAAAATTCAAACTCACACAAGGTCTTATAATCACCAGCATTGTATCAAAGTTTTGTCTTGATTGGTCAATAATTGAAGAAGCACAGTGTAAAAAGTGCTTCAGTCAAAAACAGTCGAAAATGGCAATTTTGTCAATTTCAAGGGCACATAACTCTTTCTTTTTTAATCCTATCAATCTGAAAATTAAAAATCATCCAAGATCTTTTAGTCACCAACATTGTGTCCAAGTTTTGTCTTGATTAGTCAATAATTGTAGATTCTAGAGAGTAAACAAGGTAAAAAACAGCAATTTTGTCAATAAAGGGCTAATAACTCATGACTTTCTAATCCGATCAGACCGAAAATCAAATTCAACAGTGTGTCCAAGTTTTGTCTTGATTGGTCAAAAATGTGTAGATTCTAGAGTGTAAACAACGTCGAAAAAAGTTGAAAACAGCAATTTTGTCAAAGTCAAGGGTTCATTACTCTCATTTTTCTAGTCAGATCAGACCAAAAATCAAATTTACATGAGATCTTATAGTCTCCAACATTGTGTCCAAGTTTTGTCTTGATTGGTTAATAATTGTAGATTCTTTAGAGTAAACAAGGTCAAAAACAGTAATTTTGTCAAATTCAATCTGGTCTGAACAGACCAAAAATTGAACTCATCTGAGATCTTATAATCTCTAACACTGTGTCCAAATTTTGCCTTGAGTGGTCAAAAATTGTAGATTCTAGAGTGTAAACAACGTCAAAAAAAGTTGAAAACAGCAATTTTGTCAAAGTCAAGGGTTCATTGCTCTCATTTTTCTCGTCAGATCAGACCAAAAATCAAACTAATCTGAGATCTTATAGTCTACAACATTGTGTACAAGTTTTGTCTTGATTGGTCAATAATTGTAGATTCTTGAGAGTAAACAAGGTCAAAAACAGCAATTTTGTCAAGTTCAATCTGGTCCAAATAGACCAAAAATTGAACTCATCTGAGATCTTATAGTCTCCAACATTGCGTCCAAGATTTGTCTTGAGTGGTCAGTGATTGTAGATTCTAGAGTGTAAACAAGGTCAACAAGAGTGCCATGGTCACAATATACGCCGCCACTTATAAAACTTGAGACACAAAAATGACATTGACAAGGATTTATAAATATCCACTCAAAAACCTTGAAGGAATTGCGTTCACAAGGCTGAAATATCATAAAGCCCCAGAGACTAAGCTTTTAAGGGGGTATAACTCAGGCAAAAATTGATGAACCATAAAATTCTTACTTCATGCACATCTACCAATTAAGGTGATAATATCCATCAAGTTTCATTAAGATCCAGCCAGAATCTTTGGAGGAATTGCTTTCACAAGGCAATTTCAATACGGCCTAGTGACTAAGTTTTAAGGGGGCATAACTCAGGCAAAAATCAATGAACCTTAAAATCCTTCCTTCATGCACATCTGCCAATTGAGGTGATAACATTGACCAAGTTTCACAAAGATCCAATCAGAAACTTAGGAGGAGTTGTGTTGACAAGGCTGCAATTTCAATAAGCTCCAGAGACTAAGTTTTAAGGGGGCATAACTCAACCAAAAATCAATGAATCATAAAGTCCTTCCTTCATGCACATCTACCAATTAAGGTGATAACATTGACCAAAAGTCAAAAAGATCCAGCCAGAATCTTAGGAGAAGTTGCGTTGACAAGGCTGCAATTTCAATGAGCCCCACAGACTAAGTTTTAAGGGGCATAACTCAGGCAAAAATCAATGAACCATAAAATCCTTCCTTCATGCACATATACCAATTCAGGTGATAAGATTGACCAGGTTTCAAAAAGATCCAGCTAGAATCTTAGGAGGAGTTTCGTTGACAAGAATGCAATTTCAACTAGAACTGTCGCAAAGCGGACAAATACCCCCCACTAGCGCCTTGTCACTGAAAAGGTGCTGTAAGTCAACCGGTTCTTGACTTAGAACACGGAAACGGATTTTAAACAAAGTCTGATTGTGACCTTGACCTTTGACCTTGGTGACCCAAAAACAGTAAGGCACCTCCTTGGGTCATGGGCAACATCTGTGTAAAGTTTCATGATCCTAGGTCGACTGGTTCTTGACTTAGAGCACGGAAACGGATTTTAAACAAAGTCCCATTGTGACCTTGACCTTTGACCTTGATGACCCAAAAACGATAGGGCACCTCCTTGGGTCATGGGCAACAACTGTGTAAAGTTTCATGATCCTAGGTCAACCGGTTCTTGACTTAGAGCACGGAAACGGATTTTAAACAAAGTCCGATTGTGACCTTGACCTTTGACCTTGGTGACCCAAAAACGATAGGGCACCTCGTTGGGTCATGGGCAACAACTGTGTAAAGTTTCATGATCCTAGGTCAACCGGTTCTTGACTTAGAGCACGGAAACGGATTTTAAACAAAGTCCGATTGTGACCTTGACCTTTGACCTCGGTGACCCAAAAACAATAGGGCACCTCCTTGGGTCATGGGCAACAACTGTGTAAAGTTTCATGATCCTAGGTCAACCGGTTCTTGACTTAGAGCACGGAAACGGATTTTAAACAAAGTCCGATTGTGACCTTGACCTTTGACCTTGGTGACCCAAAAACAATAGGGCACCTCCTTGGGTCATGGGCAACAACTGTGTAAAGTTTCATGATTCTAGGTCAACCGGTTCTTGACTTAGAGCACGGAAACGAAAAAGTCTACGGACGGACGGACGGACGGACGGACGGATGGACGGACGGACGGACGGACGGACGGACGGACGGACGGACGGACAGACAGACAGACATGGTGAAACCAATATACCCCCCTCTACTTCGTAGGTGGGGGGTATAATAAGCCCCAGAGACTAAGTTTTAAGGGGACATAACTCAGTCAAAAATCAATGAACCATAAAATCCTTCCTTCATGCACATCTACCAATTGAGGTGATAACATTGACTAAGTTTTAAAAAAAATCCAGCCAGAAACTTAGGAGTTGCGTTGACAAGAAAAGTGGACGGACGTACGGACGGATGGACTGACGGACAGATGGAGAAGATGATGCCAATATACGTCCGCCTCCGGCAGCGTATAAAAACAGTCAAAAACAGCAATTTTGTAAAATTCAAGGGCAGATAACTCACGACCCTCTGGTCCGAAAAGACCAATAATTGAACTCATCTTAGAACTTAATAATATGGTCTCCAACATTGTGTCAAAGATTTGTCTTGAATGGTCAGTAATTGTAGATTCTAGAGTGTAAACAAGGCTGAAAATTGTCAAAAACATCGATTTTGTCAAATTCAAGCGCACATAACTCAATGATTTTCTAGTCAGATCTGACTGAAAATTGAAGTTGTCCGAGATTGTTTGGTCTCCAACATTATGTATAAGTTTTGTCTTGATTGATTAATAATTGTAGATGCTAGAGTGTAAACAAAGTTAAAAACAGCATTTTTCGACATTCAAGGGCAGATAACTCTGCACTTACTGGTCCGATCAGGTCCATAATCGAACATAATTATGATCCTACTTATTTTGGCTAAGTTTGATCAAGATTGGCAAACTTTTGTGGATGCTAGAGTGTAAACACCTATTTGTGAATCACAATTGAAAATTGTTGTACATGTCATCAGTCAAGGTCATCCTAATCGATGCAAAATAATTAACTCTTTCCCAAACAACAAAACTTTAGGGTGATCTAATTCAGAAGCTGCTGCATACAACACAAGAGCTGTCTGAAGACAGCACGCTCGACTTTCTAAGTTGCTTAGTATAAAGGGGGCATAACTACAAATATAGTGGAGCCAGGGTCATGGGCCCTGGTAGTAAGGTAGAGGGTGTGATGGTGAATAAGTATTCCAAGTTTGGGTTGAATCCCTTTGTTGTATGGAAGTTATTGATGTTTGAAAAAACTTTAACCTTGGTTGCAACGCTGACGCCGACGCCAACGCCTGGGTGACAGTATAAGCTCTCATTTTCTGCGAAAAGTCGAGCTAAAAATGGAAGTTGTTAAAGGTAAAATTTGTTTAAAATATAGCCCAGAAAATATTGAGGCAAAAGGAGAAAATGCTGATTATCAGCATATTCTTCTTTTGTCTCAATGTTTTCCAAATCCTTTTCTAATAGGGACGTCAAAACCAGGTCTTGTTTGGGAAAGGGTTAAGTAAGTAATTAAATTTACCAATAAAAAAGAAAGTCCCTTGAAAAAATGTTTTCTTACCTAAAAGACCAAAATTTCATTTACTCAGCTCTCCTATGTTATACAAACGTAACTATATTGTCTTATCTTTTTATCTAACCAGGCAAGATGTTAACTTTATGGGGAGGGAAGACGGAGGAACATGCCATAGCCCAGGAAGACTCTTGGAAAAACATTCTCGATCATTTTAGAACACATTTACCTACACATTCTTATGATAGGATAGACAGCAAACTGTGATATTAAATAGTATACTGTGCACGAGATCAGGGGCTATAATCACCAACAATCATAAATTGATTTTCTAAATCCAAATTACATAACTAAACATCTGATTGGGCGCAATATATGTCTTGGCCAATCAGATGGATTGTTGTAAAATTTTAAGGTCTACTTGGAATTAGACTGGTTGGTGAATACCATCCCAGGTTATTTTTATTTACATATAACAAGTCATCTGATTGGATGAGAAATAACTTGGCCAATAAGATTGATTGTTGTGTAATTAATCATTTTAACAAGCATATTCTTCATTTCCAAGATGTTTTCTGTCCAGAAAGATTAATTGAAAATTTCATTCACGTGAAATTGTTTCCTGCATCACCTTTGAATATGGACAATTCCAAAAATGTTGATGTTTGGTACTTAACTTTGTTAACCCTTTCCCAAACAACAACATTTTGTTAACCCTTTCCCAAACAACAACATTTTGGGCTGTTCCAAATTCAAAGATCATGCATTGAAAATTTTAAGTGGACAATATTGTACATTTGTTCGTCTTACTTGGTGGAAAACATTGTGAAAAATGAAGAAATTGCTTATCAAGCAATTTCTTCTTTTTCCACAATGTTTTCCCAAGCCTTTATCTTATTGGGCGTCAAAAGGCGACACTGTGTGGGAATGGGTTAAAGGGACATTTCATTCCAATTTCAATTTTTTAAAGTATGTCTTGATGCCAAGATTGGTTATTCTAATGAGTATAAATACTATTAGTTTTTTGAAGTTGTTGTCAATAAGCGAGAAACACGCATTTAAAGTTGAGACATAATCGATAAATTGCATATAAATCCGAACTGTTGTCCACAACAATTTGTTCAATCTTAACCCAAAAATATAAATTTCTCGTAAACAGCGCAGTATTTTGGCTTGAAATTTTCAGGATTTTCATAAGGAAATATGCTCTTTCAGATAAAAATAAAAGTAAAATTTATGACAAAAAAATCTGAAATGTCACTTTAAGCACAATTCTGAGTTAGGCAGCACAAGAAATAACCAACAACCATCAAGGGTGGTAGCCTCGCCATAACTGGATTAACCCTTTCACAAACTGTGGCAATCTAGGATAGTTCAATGTGCAATGTGATTCAGACAAAAGATGGTGGATAACAAAGAATGTATTTCTGAACAATATAGCTCAGAAAATATTGAGGCACAAGGTCAATTGACTCAATATTTCCCAAGTCTTTTGTATTGGGGATGTCAAAACCAGGTCTTGTTGGCGAACAGGTCATCTATCCAGAATTGAACAAGACAAAAAGATGTTAAGTCAATCTTTAATTTATTTTGTTCATTGTTATTTACATTTTTTACATTAAAATCAGTGTAAACAAACCAAACAATAATTAGTGAAAGATAATGAATGTCAACAGTGTCTTATACTCATATCCATATAAACCTTTCCCAAAAGACCAAATATTAGACTAATTTTCTTTACAAAGAGCTGCAGACGACAAAATAATCCATGTCAAAAAGTGAAAATGTATATTATAGAAAAGAAAATATTAGGTCAAAATCCGAAAATGCTGGTTACCAGCATTTTCTTCTTTTGACTCAATATATTCCGTGGCTGTTTCTATAAGACATCAAAAGAAAGTCTTGTTCACTAAAAGGTTAAGGATAAAAACTTACAATGACCTTGAGAAAAATTAATAATGAAGAAAATAATCATGCATATCCTCTTTTTCCACATAATTTTACATTTTTTGATTTAATTTTTTATATAGTACAGTTGACACTTGTTATATGGACATCGGATGAGTCAAATAACTGCTTTATGTTGAAGTGAAAGTGGTCCTGCCCCCATCAATTGATATCAAAATTTCAAACAAACTGAGTTACAAGAGTGCCATGGTCACAATATACGCCGCCCTAGAGACTAAGTTTTAAGGGAGCATAACTCAGGCAAAAATCAATGAACCATAAAATCCTTCCTTCATGCACATCTATCAATTGAGGTGATAACATTGACCAAGTTTCAAAAAGATCCAGCCAGAAACTTAGGAGGATTTGTGCTCACAAGAAAAGTGGACATATGGACGGACAGATGGACGGACAGACAAGATAACGCCAATATATGACCGCCTCCGGCGGCGTATAAATAAAGAAATATAGCATTTGAAATATACACTTAAAACTTGTTGAGACGAAGTCCGGGGGACCAACAAAGTACCTTGACTTATCCGACATTCAACTCATCATATTTCGTTCCCCTTCGAGTGAAATTACTTTTGGCCATTTTGTTGCTCATGAAGTATGTTCATAATTGAAGTATAGTATGAAAAGGAAAGAAATGGCTCGGAATGAGCAATTTCTATCCCTTTTCCTACCATATTTTAATAGCTTATATTATTTCAAGATTATTTTGTTTATCCAACGATGAGGATGGGCACTTCGACTGAAGCATGAATTTGACTTATCCGATGTCAACATAACGAGTGTCAACTGTAATAGGAACAGGATAGAAATTGCTTGTTTCAAGCGATTTCTTTCCTTTTCCTACTATATTGTACACACTTGATGGGCAGCAAAAATGGTCAAATGTCATTTTAATTGAAACTGAACTAAATTGGATGAGTAGAACTGTGGAAATGTAGAAGTATTTTGACGGTCCCTCTGGCATAGACACATTGAGTGTCGACTGTATATTATTTGCTGGAGCATAGGTACAACTTCTATATACTTATTTGAGCGATATACACTCTACTTTTGGAGAGAATGATACAAGGTAATAACTTAATGTCAAAATTTGCATAGAAAACAAATCCAAGTGTGTTGAAATTCATTATTCTATAAAATTATATACATTTGCACAAAGAATGATCAACATTCAAACAAGCAAATAAATATGATGAGGAAAGATGATCCGTAGATTAATCCATTCCCACATATTGAAACTTTGACGCCCCTAAAGACGAAATTTGATGAAAACAAGCAATTACTTCATTTCCCACATTTTTATGCTCCCCGAAGGGAGAGCATATAGTCGCCGCTTTGTCTGTCCATCCGTCCGGTCCGTCCGTCTGTCCATCCATCCGTCCGTCCCAAGCGATTTCTCCATAACCCTTGGGCCAAATCAAATGAAACTTACCATGTGAACTACCTATGACATAATGCCGAAGTACTTTTCACGGTTTTTGGATTTGAGGCCTCGTCATGGGAAAAGGGGACTTAAGGTCAAATACACTTTTTCTCTAATTTCTCATAGTCTAATGGTCAGAATTTGATGAAATTTCATATTTGAGTAGCAAATCAGATGCCATTGACAATAAACTGCTCTCCATGGCATACATTTATTGTGACAATGCCTTATTCGGGGAGCATTGTCCATCTCTGATGGCTCTTGTTTTTCCAGAAAGTTGCAAAATATATACTCCTCACAAAAAGTTAAGCAACAAAGATTCTTTTCTTTGTCAAATGTGCTTTATCACATCTAATGATCTATGTTTTATACAATACAAAGTTGGGGTCTTGTTACACAAATTACGTTAAATGATTGGGAAAATCATCAACCAATAACAAAGTTACAGATCCTCGAAAACCGTCCCGACGAAACAATGGTGCAAAACGTCACTCGCCAGCAGTTCAGAATTTGTAAAAAGTTGTTTTCCGGTCGCTTCAGGCCATGATCGAGCATCAAGTACCTGGTATGACCCCTACGATGGTCAACACACGCCCGAACACACCATGGCATCATGCAGATTTGTCTGTCTAATGTCCGCTGTGGATTGATCCTCCATTCTGTCTGCAATACATGTTGCAGTTCATCCAGTGCCTGTGGGCGAACATGCTGACCATAGACACGCCCTCAAAGAATGTCCTATGTATCTTCTATCGAATTAAGGTCTAGAGAAGTAGCAGGCCAGTCTATATGTCTGATGTTGTTGGTCCACAGAACTTCAGTCACAATTCCAGAACGATAGGGACGGGCATTACCATCCATTAACATAACAGTTGGATCTGTTTAGTGTGCCAGAAGGATGATAACAGGCGTGATGATCTCGTAAATTGACCTTACACCAGTCATTGAACCTCGTCTGATGACAACCAGCTCTGTTCTCTGGCAAACACTGGTACCTCTCCAGACCATCAAACTCCCACGTTCATATTGGTCGTGTTCAGCGAGGTTACAGTCGGCAAACCGTTCATTACCGTTTCTCTACACACGTGTCATGCAATCATTAGAACCAAGGCAGAATCTTGACGAGTCAGTTAAGAGTTTGTGACGCCAACGAGTGACCCTCAGTTTTGATGTTGATGTTCCAATATTAATCTTTGCCGTCGAAGTTTTGGGGGAAGTTGGATCCGTTGAAGTGGTATCCTGGACCTTAGACCTTCTGTGTGAAACATGTTCCTCACGGTTTGGATGGAAAGTCTGTTTCCTTACACCCTCAAAAGGTCATTTTCCAGCGATCTGGCCGTTGTAAGCCAGTTCCTACGGACTAAGGTTGCAACATAACGGTCTTCAAAAGGTGTTGTTACTCTTAAACGACCTGAACGTGGTCTCTCTGACATCTGTCCAGTTTGATTGTATCGGGTTATTGATATTCAGTCAATACTGCGATGAAATTTAAAGTGAATGGCAGCAGCAGTCTTGGTTGCCCCACCCTGTAGCATTCCAACAATTTGAGCCACTTCAATTGGAGTAAAGTGACGTATTGGCATGATTCAACTGTTGATGACATCAAAGTTGTTAAATTGACGCGTTTTAAGCACATGCAGAGCTAATGCCATGTTTGAAATCCGTATATGCGACACATTTTGCATGCATGTTTTTGGGGTGAGTGTGTTCTAGTCACGTGGTAGCTGTTTTTGGAGACGATAACATTCAGCATTCTTTTAAGTTTGTTTAAGCATAGATATGGCTGTCCGAATAACAAATCTGTGCAAAAATTTCCGCGTGTATAAAAAGAATATGGAGAGAATTACTTTTGTTGCTTAACTTTTTGTGAGGAGTATATATTCCCATCAACTTTAAAATGTCATTTGTAACTTCTTTCAAATTGGAACAGTCTAATTGTTGGCTGTTTGGGAAATGGTTAAAATGATCAATAGTACAAAAAGAGTCTTTGTTTCACCAAAGGCTTATTGTAATTACTGCACTTAACCCTAAACAACATAATAATTATGTAGACATTCACAACAAATTTTTCGCTAATTTTCAACATAATTATCGACAAATATAATACATCTCGTGGTCCCTTTATGCTTTGTGTCAACAAAGAACAAGTTAACAAAAATTCACATAAGCTATTGATTGATTGAATGGGGGTTCAGCGCTTCTTTTCATAGGATAATGTTTGCATAATTCTTTCTATATAGGGCGTGAAATCTGTCCCTGACAACAAACCTGCACCTGGTGCAAATTCAGTGAAAATAGCAAAATAAATACTGTGATAATCAGAATATTGGCATATTATGTTATAGAAAACATTGAAAGAAAATGGAGAAAATGCCATTTATCTACATCATATTCTTCTTTTGTTTCAATGATTGACAAGCAGTTCCTACTACATAATATCAAAACCAATAATTATATGGGACATGATAAAGTGTGGAGTTTGTTTGATTTTGGGTCTTATTTCACAATGTTTTACAAAAACAGTTACAGATAAGAGGGGTTATTGGCTTTAGAATTACAAAATATATTTCACCATTCTTCAAACTCTATGTTGAGGGTACTCATTAGAATCGTCTCCTAAATGATTTAAGTAAGTAACCCTAACATAGGCTTTGAATTTGGAATAACAAATTTAGAAACCCATTAAACCATTACCACACAATAACTTTTTGACTCTCTGCAAGATAATGGCCCTGTGAATCATCGCAAGCAATTTCTTCAGTTCCCACAATGTTTTCTTCCCAGAAAGACCAAAATATGTAAAATTCCATTCACTTTGAAATGTCATTTGCAACATCCTTGAATTTGGACCATTGTAAAACTTTGCTGTCTGCCATGGGTTAACCCTCTTATTTCTTGCTCTCACACTGCACACATCCTCACACTATCAGATATACACTTGTTCTCCTGCCAAACTGTCCACAAAAGGCGTAACAATTTCACTGGTGGCAAAGTTAAATACCAGTCCAAATGTGATGGAAATTGGCAGTGCTGGTAGGGCCTTCCTGAATATTGCTAGTAACAGCAGTGTAAAACATAAACCCTGAAAGTAAAGTGACAGATTATTTTTACAGTGTACCTAATTTCTGTATTAACCCTTTCCTGAACAACAAAATTGAGGGCAGGTCTACATGGAAAGCTGTTGCTAGAGACAAAAAAATTCACTGGTAGCAAAGTTATATACCAGCCACAATGTGATGGAAATTGGCAGCGCTGATAAAGCCTTCCTGAATATTGCTAGTAACAGCACTGAAAATATAGATAGAATATATTTTTATAATGTATCTCTTTTCTTTATTGAAGCAAGAGAGCATATTGCTAGTAACAGACAGGTTTATAGAAACATTTACCTTTATTTGCTTTACACATACTTGAAAAGATGTGAATTCTAGATATTTTTTTTAGATTTCAAGAATTCTTAATTTGTCATTTACAAGATCAAATCTATGTTAAGGGTAACCAATTATTTAAAGGACAGAAAAAGGGCAAGTTTGTCTTCTTTTTAAAATACTTTGTATAAGCAGGATATCTACTTACTATCAATATTGCTACAAAACATGCCAGTGTTGTGTTCCAGTCTCCATACGATGAAGCTTTACCAACTAAAACACCGTAAAATATGAAATCACCAAGTCCTAATTTTATACCTCCTGAAAAATCACAAACAGAAATATTTGATTTTCATATTCTAACTAAAAACAATTAGTTCAAAGCAAACTATAATTTCAAGTCGGTAAGGGAGGGTGAAACATAATTCTGCCTTGATCTAGGTCCATTCCCTACAGCTAATTTCATCTAGCAAAATAAAGTTTTATTCCCTATGTTAGTCATTTGCAATCAAGGATCACACGCCTTCTTTTCTAACATTAAAGCCATGATCTCTTAGAAGGCCATTAAAGCATTTCAGACTACCATTTTTCCATATCAGCCTGTTGTCAAATGAAATCTGATTAGGATCAATGCAGCTCGCAGGTTGTGTAGAAGTTCTTAAGGAACAGCATGGATCTTGAGCAGACTATTCATGGGCATTAATCAATGAATACCTCTTGATCTCAAATGCCAACAAGAGCTGTCCGAAGACAGCGCGCTCGACTTTCTAAGTTGCTTAGTATAAAGGGGGCATAACTCCAAATAGAGTGGTCCCAGGGTCATGGGCCCTGATAGTAAGGTAGAGGGTGTGATGGTGAATAAGTATTCCAAGTTTGAGTTGAATCCCTTTGATAGTATGGAAGTTATTGATGTTTGAAAAAACTTTAACCTTTGTTGCAACGCCCGGGTGACAGTATAAGCTCTCATTTTCTTCGAAAAGTCGAGCTAAAAAGGACCTTTTTCCATTATTCAATTTATTTACAAAACCCTGATTCTTACTTTCTTCTGGGTCTTCTTCTGGTGGTTCCCTGTTTGTTTGATCACCGGTTCCCCTCTCTCCTGTGTAACTTCACCATTAATTTTGTTGCTTAACTCAGGGCTTACAACTTCAGCTTAATGGAATATCATTTTTTCTAAAACTTTCTTGGTAGAAAACATTGTGGAAAATGAAGAAATTGCTTGTAACAAGCAATTTCTACATTTTCCACTATGTTTACCAAAGCCTTCATGTTGTGGGGCATCAAAAAAACATCACATAGGCACAGATCGATACAAATCCCCCTTGTTCTCAAAGGCCAAAAAGGACCTTTTCTCCAGTGCTCAACTTGTTTACAAAACTAATTCTTACTTTCTTCTGGGTCTTCCTCCGGTGGTTCCCTGTTTGTTTGATCACTGGTTCCCCCTCTCTCCCTCGTAACTTCTCCATTTGTCGCGTTACCCAAGGCTCGCACTGCAGATCTCCCGTGTTGGGAGTCAATGCTGCTTCCTGAAGCCTGCAGGTCTCGTGTACGTCGGGCGCGATCTTGATTTCGAACTCTAAAACCCCTGTCATCGATTTCGTCTTCGTCTGTTAATGCATCGTTATCTTGTGGACCAGTCTCAAATACAGCTGCAACAAATAGTTTATACAAGATAACTATGTTAATTCATGTTATATCAGGACTATGACTGTCATTATATGTACATGTATACATGTATGTACCATGCAAACTTGTCATGAAAAATAAATATCTCAGAAAAGAAGTAAACAAATTGATTGAATGAATGTGGTTTTAAACCGTGTTGAATAATTTTAAGGTAATTTTGTGTGGCTGGTGCACCTAAGCCTGTGTTCCTTGATTTCATACACTAGTAAAAACACAACATCAAATACAAACGACTAGCAGGACTCTTACTTGAATGATTGGTGAGAGACCAATGACTTTGATGTTTTTGTTTCTTTTTAGCTCACCTGAGCACGAAGTGCTCGAGGTGAGTTATTGTGGTCACTTTTTGTCCGGCGTCCGTCCGTCCGTCCGTCCGTCCGTCAACATTTGGGGTGTTTACACTCTAGCATCCACAAAAGTTACTCAATCTTGATCAAACTTGGCCAAAACAAGTACGATCATAAGTTCTCGAACAAGTTCAATTATGGGCCTGATCGGACCAGAAAGTGCGGAGTTATCTGCCCTTGAATGTCAAAAAATGCTGTTTTTAAGTTTGTTTACACTCTAGCAATTATTGATCTATCAAGACAAAACTTGGACATTATGTTGGAGACCATAAGATCTTGGATGAGGTCAATTTTCAGTCTGATCTGACCAGAAAGATGAGAGTTATGTGCCCTTGAATTGGGCAAAATTGCCACTTTTTTGCTGTATTCAGAAAAGAGTTAATCTAAGGGAAGGAACTCTGACTCTACTTCACTTCAGTATAAGTAGAGTTATCTAGTTTGATAGAGGATATAAATAGATTCTAAGGGAAGGAACTCTGACACTACTATACTTCAGTATAAGTAGAGTTATCTAGTTTGATAGAGGATATAAATAGATTTACACTCTTATTAACCCATTACCAAACAACAAAATTTTAGCCTAGTCCAAAATCATAGGTGTTGCAGACGACAAGTTCCATTGAACAAAATTTAACATTTTTTGGTCTTTCTTGGTAGAAAACATTGTGGGTAATGAAGAAATTGTTTGTCACAATGTTTTCCAAAGCCTTTATTTTGTGGGGCATCCAAAAGCGCCAATGTGTGGGAAAGGGTCAATCAAGACAAAACGTGGACACAATGTTGGGGACTTTAAGATCTCAGATGAGTTTGATTTTCAGTCTGATCTGACGAGAATGTTGAGAGTTATGTGCCCTTGAATTTGACAAAATTGCCATTTTTCGGCTGGTTTCGACCTTGTTTACATTCTAGAATCTACAATTTTTGATCAATCTATACAAAACTTGGACACAATGTTGGGAACCATAAGATCTCATATGAGATTGATTTTCAGTCTGATCTGATCAGAAAGTCCAGCGTTTTGTGCCCTTGAAATTGACAAAATTGTTGTTTTCGGCTGTTTTCGACCTTGTTTATACTCTAGAATCTACAATTATTTATCAATCAAGACAAAACTTGGATACAATCAGGGCTACAGATAAGTGGAGGTGAAGACATACTAACATTGTTTTTTCGAATTCAAATCCTATGTTGTGGGTACTCATTTGAATCGTCTCGACGAGACGATACAAATGAGTACATGTACCTACAACATAGGGTTGGATGATCACTGACAGCATTATTGCAGTTTGAAAAGTCACCACCCCCTCTTATCTGGAGCCCTGTACAATGTTTGGCACCATAATTTAGATCTTGGATGAGTTAGATTTTCACAACCTTATTGACCATAAGTTCTTTTTCAGTCTTAAAGTAATAAATATTAATTGAATTGAACAAAAGTGTTGCTCATATCATTTAGGTTCAGGTGAGCGATATAGGACCATCATGGTCCTCTTGTTCCACTATTCATCTCTTGGAAAGGTTTAAGAAAGGAGAGTAATTATAATTACCATCATCTTCTGATTGGCGTTTTTGTTTCTTTTTTGGATCATCTCCATCTGCTGCCATAACAACTGGAAACATCATGGTGGCTGAAAATAGAGAAGGGAAGAATGGTTTAAAGACATCAAAACAATATTGTTAGTGAAAGGCTTAAAATATACATTGAAGTATTTACCCATACACAAGGTCCTACGTGTAGTTGTTTTCAATTAAATACATTTTTATTATTACTTGTAGTGACCCTTGGAAAGAACCATGATTTGATTGAATTTAAATAAAGATTAATATGGTTCCTATGAGGTCTCAAAAGCTAAGTATTTTTCAAGTGTGTAACCCCTTTTGCTAAAATGGACCGTCTGGGAAGTGGAAATGTATTGAACCTAGTAAGTCTGACCAATTGCAACGTATTTTGTGCTAAAAATAGACTGCATTTACAGTTATGTTTTTTCAAACCGTATGTGTTGTTTTAAAATCTCGTAACTGCGGCTTGTATCAAGATTTTATGACAACACCTACAAAGTACAAAATACTATTGTTTGTCCTATATTATGTCACATTTTACTCAATAAAATTGTTTCCTATTCACTTTAACATGATTTTCTAAATCTAGAAAAATATTTTACTGTACTAGATGATCTTTTTTGAAATACAATATCTCATTGACCTCTCGTGGTTCAGTTACATAAATTGGTTTTACTGACTTCCAGGATGGCCACTTTTCATGTGACAGATCACATACACAAAATTCCTTACATGAATAGATCAAGGCTGGAAATATTGGTTCCCTTCTCTGTTGTGCTGTCTCGACTAACATTCTTAGTGGACCTTTTGGACACAATACTGCCACTAAATCTGGAAATATCAAACATGGCAGGGATTGTTTTGTTGTTTTGAAAAGGTTTAACAAAATCACTGAAAAGAATAGATCAAGGCTGGAAAAATTGGCTCCCTTCTTTGTTGTGCCGTCTCTACCAGCATTCTTAGTGGACCTTTTGAACATGTATATAGTTTTGTGTGAACACTGTTTAGAGCTGAATTTATTCAATTTAGGTGTGGTTGCAAATTATGTAAACATATACTGAAAAATAATAAGCTTTTTCTCTTGACGACATTCACAAAGAAATTTATGAAAACTATCTTGATGTTTTATACAATGTTATAGAATTTTCATTTGTTTCGGCTATCATCTAATTTGTCATCTAGAACTCTTTCCTAAACAAGACCTAATTTGAAGTCCCTGAAAGAAAAGGCTTTGTAAAACTTTGATCTAATCAATTTTTTTTTCATTTTATCGCAATATTTTCCAGGCAGTAATATACAAATTCCAAACACAAAACAACACTAATTTTGTTGTCTGCAGCTCCTTTAAATTTGGATTAGTCTAAAATTGTGTTGTTTTGAAAAGGGTTAACCAACTTGCAACTTTGTCATTATAAAAGAGAGGCAAGTCAAAACCTCTTCTAAGAGAGGAAAATTTGTTATTTTGAAAAGGATAAAAACGACTTACCCCATATGACCATAACCCCAAGTACAACCCATAAGGTCCAATCTGGCAGATATTTGATGAATATAAGTGACATTAAGGCACAGATAACAATAAGATATGCCTGCTGTAGTAACAATGGACCCTTCCAATGTATACACATCATGCCCATTACTCCAAAATTCCACAGGAGTAGGGCCACTGTTATATAGTCCATAGGTACATTGTAGGCTTGTAATACGACCCTGAAATGGTGAATATAAAATAAATCCATTAACAGATGGCAAAAACTTAGACTGTTCTCATTTGAAAGAAGATGCAGATGACAATTAAATTTCAAGCTAAGGAAATTTTATGTTTTTGGTCTTTCTGAGTCGAAAACATTGGGGAAAATTAATAAATTGCTTGTAACAAGCAATTTATTCATTTACCACAATATTTTTAAAGCCATTATCTTGTGGAGCACCAAAAAGCGTCATTGTGAACTAATGGGTTTATCTGGCATTTTGAAACACAAACACAATAAAGGCTTGAGAAAAGAAATTTTTCTCATTTTCCATTATATTTTCTACTGAGAAAGACCAAAAATGTGAAATTTCCCATAAGGTCCAATCTGGCAGATATTTGATGAATATAAGTGACATTAACCCTTTCCCACACATTGACGCTTTTGGACGCCCAACAAAATAAAGGCCTGGGAAAATATTGTGGAAAATGAAGAAATTGCTTGTGACAAGCAATTTCTTCATTTCCCACAATGTTTTCTACCACGAAAGACTAAATAATGTTAAATTTTGTTCAATGGAAATTGTCGTCTGCAACGCCTATGAGTTTGGACTAGGCTAAAATTTTGTCATCTGGTAATGGGTTTAGGCACAGATGACAATAAGATATGCCTGCTGTAGTAACAATGGACCCTTCCAATGTATACACATCATGCCCATTACTCCAAAATTCCACAGGAGTAGGGCCACTGTTATATAGTCCATAGGTACATTGTAGGCTTGTAATACAACCCTGAAATTATAATGGTGAACAATGCTAAATAAATACAAAACAAATGGACCCTTCCAATGTATACACATCATGCCCATTACTCCAAAATTCCACAGGAGTAGGGCCACTGTTATATAGTCCATAGGTACATTGTAGGCTTGTAATACGACCCTGAAATTATAATGGGGAACAATGCTAAGCTGAATACAAAACAAATGGACCCTTCCAATGTATACACATCATGCCCATTACTCCAAAATTCCACAGGAGTAGGGCCACTGTTATATAATCCATAGGTACATTGTAGGCTTGCAATACGACCCTGAAATGGTAAATAAGAAACAAATTATTTTACCTTGTACATAATGGTGTAGACTTCATCAATAATAGACACAGTAACGTCAAAAGCGTTTAGAACACCACATTTGACAACACCAATAGGACAACCGCTAAGTGGAGTATCAAGATTCCAACAAATTCGGACTAAATCTGCCAAGGGTGAATACAAACATAGGAGGGTTCAACCTAGGCCAGCGAAGATGAATGAAGTGGTATAGTATTATATCAAATGTACTTTTTGCCAAAATGTATTGTCATTTGGACAAGCAAAGCATCTGTTCTTTTCACATTTTAGTGGCATGGCTAAGAAATGTTTGGATTGACATATAAAATCTTACCCAAGGTAGAGATATCCAAACAGGAATAGTAACAGTAAAGATGTTAGTATCAACCATCCATGGATAAACTGAAAATACAACAAGATGTGTTGGTGAAACACAAATGCCCTCGAAATGGCCATTTTTGTAAAATTTTAAGTTTTCGTAGAGTAAAGGGTTGATAAGGGTTAAGTGATGACCTTGAAGAAGGTCAAATTACATGGAACAGATAGATATCATTGAAAGGAAGTTGCATACCAAATTTGAGCTTTGTATGTCAAATACTTTTGGAGAAAAGGCAAATGTTAAGTTTTCGAACAGACAGACGGACGGACGGACAGACAGACAGATGGACAAGAGTAAAACGATATGCCCCCGATCTCTCTATACAGGGGCATAAAAATACTTATTACTTATCTGTCAATATTTACCTTGTAGGGATGTAACGATACATCGGACTATCGATATATCGCAATAGTGACCTCTGCAATAGTGCTATCGTGATAGGCAAATGGCAATATCAATAGTATCGCAATAGTGGTTTCCACTATCGCAATAGTTTTGATAGTTCTAAAAAAAAGCAATTTGTCACATGACATTATCTAATTTTGGCCAAAAATCTGCCTCTTGAATATCAGACACCAATGAAAGGCTACTCAAATTATGAAATGTCACTCAGATTATTTATTTAATGATTCTGCAAATTAATTCATTTATGTAAAATATTCAGGAAATGTGATTTTTAATGAAAAATATCCATTTATAGCACAAAAAGCATTTAACAATAGTATCGCAATAGAATTGCAATAGCAACCTACAATAGCAATACTATCGCGATTGCAATTTGGTCAATAGCAATACTATCGCAATAGTCATTTTGGTCTGCAAATAGTCATTCTTATTACCTTGTAGTCTGGTTCCTGTACCTGAAATCTACTACGGATTTAAGTACGGTAATAGCTAATATCTGACGGTCAATCAGACGGCCTGGACAGGTGACACTTTCCATACACCGAGCCGTTTCATTGGTCTATCGATTATATCGATTGACCAATCAAAGGACAGAATGCAGTACCTGTTCCCAGTCGTAAATTCAGTTATTTACACGAATGGGTACCAGTCTAATTACCTTGGTCATGATGATCCCCGAACATTCCGGTCATTTTGAAAGGCAAAATAGAATGAGACCAAACTGCACATAAGTGCAGTCTGCACATAAGTGCAGTCTGGCCTTATCCTATACTGCCTGCTTCTTTAACCCTTTCCCAAACGGTAATTTTTTAGGGCGATCCACTTCGAAAACTTCACAAGTGACAAAATGGAAGTTATTAAAGATAGAATTTGTGCAAAATATGACACAGAAAATATTGAGACAAAAGGAGAAACTGCTGGTAATCAGCAGTTTCTTCTTTTGTCTGAATGTTTTCCCAGACCTATTCTATTAGGGACGTCAAAACCAGGTCTTGTTTGTGAAAGGGTTAAATTCAGTATGACAAGGGTTAACCACTTCCCAAATGACTAAAATTTAGACTTTTCTAATCTGAAAGCTGCTGAAGAAGACAAAATGGATATTGATAAAGAAAGGATTTGACCCGGGATCTGGAAAAACGTCCCATATAGCATTTGAGAACAACACGTTTCCAGATGAGCCTGCGTATACACGCAGTCTGACCAGGAACCATGTTGTTCTCCAATAGCTTCCACATGGTCTGTAGCAACCATTTGAGAGTAACATGGATAGCTAGCTAGACTGCATCTAGGCACAGCCTGACCTTTAACCCTTTCCCGAATGCAAAGTTTTAGAATGATCCACTTTTAAAACTGTCACAAATGACAAAATGGAAGTTATTAAAGATAGAATTTGTGTAGAATATGGCATAGAAAATATTGAGACAAAAGGAGAAACTGCTGATTATCAGCAGTTCCTTCTTTTGTTTCAATGTTTTCCCAAGCTTTTTCTATTAGGGACGTCAAAACCAGGTCTTGTTTGGGAAAGGGTTAAATCTGTATGTCTCAAATGCTATAAGGGACGTTTTTCCAGATCCCGGCTCATTTGTATATGATGCTGCTGCAGGTAGGAAGGAGAGATGAGTATGTCACCAATTTCAGATACACTGGTGGTGAACTCGGCCAAAGCGAGGGACGTTTTTTCGCAATCAATGTATTCTGTCGGTGTTGTTACAAAATATCGTAACTATGGCTTTATTGAAGCCGTAGTTACGAGATTTTATAACAACACCGACAGTTTGTCAATACAAAACGGTAAACCCGGTCTGTTTTTAGAACAAGTTCATTGTCATTAGAAAAAAAATATCTATAAACTCACATTTAAACGCAAAATATCTATACCTTGTTGTAGCTAAAATTGTTTTAGTTCACCACCAGTGAGATATGGAAATAAAAATATTCCTCACCTTATAACATCTGTATTTATACAACAAAAGTAGGAATATTGTCATGACAACTACTATAGCCAGAACAATCCCAGCATTAGCTAATGATTGCCAGACTTTGGTCCCTGTAGTTGCATCAGGTTTGTCAGCATCATGGAATGGTGTGTAGATTCTGAAAAATTACATTCTTAAGGATTACAATCCATCATTAGATACCCAACACTTTGTGTATCTTTAAGCTGCATCTGTGATGACAGAAATTAACAAGAAATAACCTCATTAATTTCCAGGCATTATCTGTGGCAATAGAAATTAAGGAGAAATACCCTCACCATATTTTTTCTTCATTTGGGGGGACGCGGGGTCAGGGCCCATAAGAGGGGAAAAATTCGCATGTGAAAACCCAAAAAGGGCAAATTTCAATGCATGCTCATTCTCTCAAATACAATGTTTTAAATACATTAAACATGTTTGTTTATCAAAATGGGGCATTAAAACCACCATTTGAACAGTTAGAGATGCCTAGAATCAAATAATGATTGGGATTTTTCATCTCCTTTTTTGCAATGTAGAAAACTAGTCCCAGGAGGGGAAAATTAATGTGAAAGGGGAGAAAAAGTATATTCCATGGAGAGAGGAATTTAATTTCTCATTAATTTCTGGGCATCATCTGTGGCAAAGGAAATTGACAAGAAATAACCTCATTAATTTCTGGGCATCATCTGTGGCAAAGGAAATTGACAAGGGAAACCCTTGTCAACTTCTGTTTCTATGGATATCATCTGAAGATGCACAAAGTGTTTAGTAGTTAATCATGCCTTGTAATCCTTAATTTACAAATACATGTACAATCTGAATCAAATAAGAGATTCCAAAATTGAAATCATACTATAATCATATTTCTTACTAACTTCTAATACTAAGCACCGGTAGTTGGCAAGGAGTATCCAAAATGGAAATAAAGGAATAGTCATGATTATGACTTTCAAAACAATTCACTGATTGCAAAATCTAGTTATGGCAGAACAAAGGAGTTGAAATAAGTACATGTACACATAATGGCATATGACACAGGATTTTCCATGATGCAGAAATTGTGCGTTATTGTCATGATTTCAAAACAAATGACCTCCTAGAAATTTACCCATGGGTTATTAATGACACAAGTTTTGAAATCCAGATTTTTGTATGATACTCGAGTCTAAAGGTGTTTACACTAGAGCCGTCAGAGACGGACAATGCTCCCCGAATAAGGCATTGTCACAATAAATATATGCCATGCAGAGCTAATATAAAGCTAACAAATGTTAAGCCCCCTTTTTCCATGACATATTTGTAAACGCAAATTTTAATTAGTTTATTGTCAAGGGCATCTGATTTGCTACTCAAATATGAAATTTCATCAAATTCTGACCATTAGACTAGGAGAAATTAGAGAACAAGAGGGCCAAGATGGCCTTGTATCGCTCCACTGGCTTTTAGACATTTAGACTACGAAATTCTTCAAGGAATACCATAGAGGTCTATCCAAAGAAAAATCATGCTACGCCAGAATGAAATCCAATAAATGATTAAGGAGCAGAAATGTTTTTAAAATTTTCTTAAAATTACACTATGGTTCAAATAGCAAAAAATAAGCCTAGCCCAAAGCGGCCAAGCTTTTCATCCGATCGTGAAGAAATTTGGAAGAGATTCATGCAAGGAAGATTCCTGTGAAGTTTGGTTGAAATTGGTCCTGCAGTTTTGGAGAAGAAGATTGTTTAACAATTTTTCGAAAATTCAATTTAATTAAATTATTTCAAATTTAAGTTCTACATCGAATTTTTTTTTTGACGAATTTAGAGGAGATTCATGCAAGGAAATTGGTGTGAAGTTTGGTTAAAATTGGTCCAGTAGTTTTGGAAAAGAAGATTTTTCGAAAATTTGATTTAATTTAATTAATCAAAATTAAAGTTCTACACAGAATTTTATTTTTTTGAAGGAATTAAGAAGAGATTCATGCAAGGATCATTTTTGTAAAGTTTGGTTGAAATTGGTCCAGTAGTTTTGGAGAAGAATTTTAAAGATTTTTCTTGAAGAAATTTGGTAGAGATTCATGCAAGGAAGATTTCTGTGAAGTTTGGTTGAAATGGGTACGGTAGTTTTGGAGAAGAAGAATTTTTCAAGATTTTTCGAAAATTCAATTCAATTTAAAAACAAGAGATGTTTGTAAAACATATATGCCCCCTCAAGGGCCTACATTTGATGTAGGTCAAAGTCCAAGGTCAAGTTAACAAGGTCCAAGGTCATGGTCAAATATAAAAGGTCTTGGTAGGAGGTGTCTATGTGTGAAATATCACAGCTGTATATGTAAAAGTAAAATGAAACATAGGCCAGGTTAAAGTTTTTAAAAGTAGGCCAAATGCCAAGGTCAATGTCAAATGTGAAAGGTCTTGGTTGGAGGTGTCCATGTGTGAAATATCTAGGCTGTAGGTGTAAAAGGACATGATATATATGCCTGGTTTCAGTCTTTTTAAAAGTAGGTCAAACTCCAAGGTCAAGGTTGCAATATTCAAGGTCATGGTCAAATGTGAAAGGTCTTGGTAGGAGGTGTCTATGTGTGAAATATCAAGGCTGTAGGTGTAATAGGACATAAGATAAAGGCTAGGTTAAATATTTCTAAAAGAATGTAAAAATCAAAGATCAAGGTCACACAGGCCAAGGTCATGGTCAAATGTGATAGGTCTTGGTAGGTGTCCATGTGTAAAATATTGAGACTGTATAGGTAACAGGACATGAGATATAGGCCTAGTTTAAGTTTTTTAAAAGTAGGTCAAACTCCAAGGTCAAGGTCCAAGGTCATGGTCAAAAGTGAAATATCTTGGTTGGAAGTGACCATGTGTGAAATATCAAGGCTGTATATGTAAAACGACATGAAATATAGGCCAGGTTAATGTATTATTAAAGTAGGTCTAACACCAAGGTCAAGGTCATAAGGTCCAATGTCATGGTCAAATGTGAAAGGTCTTGGTCGTAGGTGTCCATGTGTCAAATATCAAGGCTGTATGTGTAAAAGGACATATATCGGCTAGGTTAAAGTTTTTTTTAAAGTAGGTCAAAGTCCAAGGTCAAGGTCACAAGGTCATGGTCAAATGTGAAAGGTCTTGGTAAGATGTGTCCATGTGTGAAATACCAAGGCTGTATGTGTAATAGCACATAAGATATAGGCCCAGTTTATTTTTTTTAAAAGTAGGTCAAACTCCAAGGTCAAGGCCACATGGTCCAAGGTCATAGTCGTATGTGATAGGTCTAGGTCAGAGGTTTCCATGTGTCAAATATCAAGGCTGTATGTGTAAATGGACATGATATATCGGCCAGGTTAAAGTTTTTTAAAAGTAGGTCAAACTCCAAGGTCAAGGTCACAAAGTCCAAGGTCATGGTCAATTGTGAATGGTCTTGGTAAGATGTGTCCATGTGTGAAATATCAAGGCTGTATTTGTAAAAGGTCATGAGATATATACCGGGTTTATTTTTTTTTAAGTAGGTCAAACTCCAAGGTCAAGGTCACAAGGTCCAAGGTCATGGTTAAATGTTAACGATGTTGATAGGAGGTATCTATGTGTGAGATATCAAGGCTGTATGTGTAAAAGGACACGGGATATAGGCAAGGTTAAGAATTAAGCGTAAAAATCAACAAAGGGCAATAACTCCAAAAATTTGATTGGCAGAATTACAGTTCTTGTGCACTGCACCTCTCCATAATGAAATCTATTCACCTGTGAAGTTTCATGATTCTACCTTACATGTTTTTTGAGTTGTGCTCCGGACAAGAATTAAGTTATAAAATCAACAAAGGGCAATAACTCACAAAATTTGATCAGCAGAGTTACGGTTCTTGTGCACTGCACCTCTCCATAATGAGATCTATCCACCTGTAAAGTTTCATGATTCTACCTTACATACTTTTTGAGTTATGCACCGGACAATAATCAAGTTTGAAAATCAACAAAGGGCAATAACTCCAAAAATATGATCAGCAGAGTTACGGTTCTTGTACACTGCACCTTTCAATAATGAGATCTATCCACCTGTAAAGTTTCATGATTCTACCTAACATAATTTTTGAGTTATGCTCCGGACAAGAATCAAGTTTGAAAATCAACAAAGGGCAATAATTCAAAAAAAATTATCAGCAGAGTTACAGTTCTTGTGCACTGCACCTCTCCATAATGAGAGCTATCCACCTGTGAAGTTTCATGATTCTACCTTACATACTTTTTGAGTTATGCTCCGGACAAGAATCAAGTTTGAAAATCAACAAAGGGCAATAACTCAAAAAATTTGATCGACAGAGTTACGGTTCTTGTGCACTGCACCTCTCCATAATGAGATCTATCCACCTGTAAAGTTTCATGATTCTACCTTGCATACTTTTTGAGTTATGCTCCGGACAAGAATCAATTTATAAAATCAACAAAGGGCAATAACTCAAAAAATTTGATCGGCAGAGTTACAGTTCTTGTGCACTGCACCTCCCCTGAATGAGATCTATCCACCTGTGAAGTTTCATGATTCTACCTTACATACTTTTTGAGTTATGCTCCGGACAAGAATCAAGTTATAAAATCAACAAAGGGCAATAACTCAAAAAATTTGATCGGCAGAGTTACGGTTCTTGTGCACTGCACCTCTCCATAATGAGATCTATCCACCTGTGAAGTCTCATGATTCTACCTTTAATACTTTTTGAGTTATGCTCCGGACAAGATTTGGTCTACGGACAGACCGACCTACGGACCGACCTACGGACCGACTGACCGACACTTGCAAAACAATATACCCCCATTTTCTTCGAAAGGGGGCATAATTAATCAAAATTTAAGTTATACACAGAATTTATCTTTTTGAAGGAATTAAGAAGAGATTCATACAAGGAAGATTTCTGTGAAGTATGGTTGAAATTGGTACAGTAGTTTTGGAGAAAAATAATTTTTAAAGATTTTTCGAAAATTTAAACCAATTAAATTAATTAAAATTTAAGTTCTGCACGGATTTTATTCATTTGAAGGAATTCGGTAGATTCATACAAGGAAGATTTCTGTGAAGTTTGGTTGAAATTGGTCCTGTAGTTTTGGAGAAGAAGAATTTTTAAAGATTTTTTGAAAATTCAATTCAATTAAATTAATTAAAATTTAAGTTATACACAGAATTTATCTTTTTGAAGAAATTAAGAAGAGATTCATACAAGGAAGATTTCTGTGAAGTTTAGTTGAAATTGGTACAGTAGTTTTGGAGAAGAAGAATTTTTAAAGATTTTTGGAAAATTTAATTCAATTAAATTAATTAAAATTCAAGTTATTAACAGAATTTATCTATTTGAAGGAATTAAGAAGAGATTCATACAAGGAAGATTTCTGTGAAGTTTGGTTGAAATTGGTCCAGTAGTTTTGGAGAAGAAATTTTTTTAAAGATTTTTCGAAAATTTAAATCAATTAAATTAATAAAAAATTCAAGTTCTGCACGGATTTTATTCTTTTGAAGGAATTTGGTAGAGAGTCATGCAAGGAAGATCTCTGTGAAGTTTGGTTGAAATTAGTCCAGTAGTTTTAGAGAAGATGTTTAAAAATTGTTTACGCACGGACGGACGGACGGACGCATTGACGCACGACGGACACAGGGCCATGACATTAGCCCCGCTGGCTTTCGGCCAGTGGAGCTAAAAACTGTATTTAACCTTAAGTCCCCTTTTCCCATGACAAGGCCTCAAATCAACAAGAGCTGTCCGAAGACAGCGCGCTCGACTTTCTAAGTGCTTAGTATAAAGGGGCATAACTCCAAATAGAGTGGTCCCAGGGTCATGGGCCCTGATAGTAAGGTAGAGGGTGTGATGGTGAATAAGTATTCCAAGTTTGGGTTGAATCCCTTCGATAGTATGGAAGTTATTGATGTTTGAAAAAACTTTAACCTTGGTTGCAACGCCAACGCCGACGCCGACGCCGACGCCGACGCCGACGCCCGGGTGACAGTATAAGCTCTCATTTTCTTCGAAAAGTCGAGCTAAAAAAACGGGAAAAGTACATCGGCATTTTGTCATAGGAAGTTCACATGGTAAGTTTCATTTGATTTGGCCCAAGGGTTATGGAGAAATCACTGCGGACGCACGGACGGACAGACGAAGCGGCGACTATATGCTCTCCCTTCGGGGAGCATAAAAATTTTACCAAAGCAATTGGAGAAATGACCCCAAACTTTATAAGCAAGGGGGGTCACAATGACCCCAAATTTCTTATTCCCAGGGAAACCCCTGTATGACAGCCAAATCACAGACACTTATGGTTCAAGGGTTGTTGAATAAATAAACAATTTTAAAAACTCACAAATAAGTTCCATCTCGTTTGGTATAAAACGCTACAGATCCTATGGTTGCCACGACCACCAACATACACAATGAGACAGGTACGAACAACATGATGACATGTTTGGCGCCATATTTTAGCGTTTCTTCCTCCTCCTCGAGCTCTTCTGAGTCACTTCGTACGCGAGGACGCTGCTCTCCTCTGTTTGTACTGGGACGGGTTTCAACCTAGAATAAAATTAATGCATTTACCAGATTGCACATTTTTTTGGACTGTTCAAATTTGAAAGGTGTTGCAGACAACAATTTCAAATTGATGAAATTTTTAGAATATTTCCGTTTGGGTTAGAAAACATTGTGGAAATGAATTTTTATGAGCGAGTCAAAAGGCGCCACTGTGCTGTACAGTAATGGGCAAACCCATTACCAAACGACAAAATTTTAGGGCCGTCCAAATTGAAAGATCCTGCTGACGACAATTTCATATGAATGAAAGTTTTAATTTTTAGGTCTTTTTGGATGGAAAACATTGTGGGAAATGAAGAAATTGCTTGTCAAAAGCAATTTCGTCATTTTCCAGGATGTTTTTTACACAGCCATTATTTTGTGGGGAGTCAAAAAGAGCCATCGTGTGGTAATGGGTTAAGCCTTTCGCAATCAAGACCTGGTTTTGTCTTCCCAAATAGAAAAAGTTTGGAAAACATTGATATCCAGCATTTTCTCCTATTGCTTCAATATTTTCCGAGTTATATTGTACCCAAATCTTATCATTATGTTCAAAAATGCCTTCTGCCGTCTTTGGCAGCTTTCAAATTGAAGTAGTCTTAATTTTTGCCATTTGGCAAGAGGTTAACACGATGTTAAACCTCATTCAATTTAACTGTGAAAAGTGAATGGAGTAATTCCTGTTATTAACCAACATTTATCTACTTTGTTCCTCCATGTTTTTCTGCCTTACCAAATTGACTTTTATAGTAATGTATTAACTTTGTCACAAGTACTCACAAATGGTTCATCAGTAGCAGATGGCTCGGCCCCTTCAGGTCGTAGGCGCGAAACATTTCCTGGCACAGCTGACTCCATGATGAGACGGGTCGTTTCTGACGGCTCGTCTTCAAGTTCTGGCTGACTCATCAAGGTGAAGCATTAGGGGACTATTTATACCTACAAATACAGTAGGGGGTAGAGGCATTCTAACTTTGTTGTATGAATTCAAAACCCTATATCGTGGGTACTCATTTGAATCTTCTTCACAAGACGATTCTAATGATTACCAATAACATAGGTTTCGATGAATAATAAATATGAAATATTGTAATTTTAGAAGCCATTGTGCCCTCTTTTCAGCAGCACCATAGAATTCTAAAATTTCAATGCTGTTAAAAAAAATTACATGTATGATGTAGAAGTAGTCATAGCAAGAAATCTTTTCGTATTTAGCCAGTGGGCTTACATTTTCTGAAGACAGAATAGTTATTGAGTTACAGTGTTCTTCCCAGCTAAATAGGCTGTACTGGCCCAAGTCCAACTTCAAGTAAATTGTAGTAATGCGGCCCCTACAGCTTTGAAAGTACCTGGCAGCTTAATTTCTACAAAATGCTCACCAAAAATAGACATTTTGATTTATTTCATCTCAAATACTCATGAATTAATGCATTTGTAAAATTGTAAATGAAAAATATGAAGGTTTAGAAAAGAAAAATGCTCAAAATGTAAAGAACTTGACATTTTACCCTGCCATGTGGTCAGCAAAATATTATGTAAACCAATCGCTTAAGATTAACCCTTTCCGGGCCTTTCCCAAACAGTAAAAAATCTGAAACACCCTTCAGAAGACAAAATGGATGATAGTATAGAAAGTCATGCAGCGTTTTTTCTCCTTCTTTGGATGTGTCCGTACAAAGGACCCGTTCCCAATGCCAAAAGGGGTATTTTTTCCCAAAATGTTGAGAGACAATTCCCAATGCAAAAGTTATTCCTTCTTTTTTGATGAAAATATATTCATTCCTTTTCATTTATGTTGAGAAAAAATTACCACAGGCAAGTTGGAAGTCCCTTCAGTTGATTTCATATAGTTGACTATACACATGACTCAATTATTGTTGCAGTCAGTTATAATGAAAATATTGTCCCAAGTTTTGACAAAACAAAGCATTTTTCCCATTTGCCTGGTTTCAAACTTGTTCCCAAAACTTCAGAATAAGAGCTGAAGTATTTTTGTAAAGTATACCAGTAGTATAGAAATCTTAGAGACAAAATGAGAAATGCTAGTTTACAATAAAATTACATTTTCTTCTTTTTTCTCAATGTTTTTCAAAGCATGTTTAAACCTATTGTGTTAGGCACAATCAAAAAGAGATCTTGTTTGGGAAAGGGTTTGGTACAAAGATGCATGCACCTGGTAACTTGTTTGTTTTCCCTTAACCAAAATTTTATATCTAAAACAGGATTCAGCTGTCTCAATTCTTTAACTTATCTGCATTATGAAAGTTTGTCTAGATGTATTGCCTTGTGTTTTAGTTCCACACAAACATAATTAACATGAAGTTTTACACTCTCAAAAACAAGACCTGGCCCCGTTTTTTTTTCAATTAACTTAAGTACATACTCATGAGAATATGCTCGACAACTTCAAACAAATACTCTCCAACGTTGAGGGGTATTCCATTGAAGTTCACATTGATTTCATGTGATTTAAGCACGGTGTTCAGATTTGAGTCTGAGAACGTACCTAAGTTTTTTCGAGAAACCGGGGCCTGATTTTGATGTCCCTATTCCAATAGCTTGGGAAAATTAAGACAAGAGGACCATGATGGTCCTATATCGCTCACCTGAACCTAAATGATATGAGCAACACTTTTGTTCAATTCAATTAATATTTATTACTTTTAGACTGAAAAAGAACTTATGGTCAATAAGGTTGTGAAAATCTAACTCATCCGAGATCTAAATTATGGTGCCAAACATTGTACAGGGCTCCAGATAAGAGGGGTGGTGACTTTTCAAACCGCAATAATGCTGTCAGTGATCATCAAACCCTATGTTGTAGGTACTCATTTGTATCGTCTCGTCGACGAATTGTAGATTCTAGATTCTAGAATGTAAACAAGGTCGAAACCAGCCGAAAATGGCAATTTTGTCAAATTCAAGGGCACATAACTCTCTCCATTCTCATCAGATCACACTGAAAATCAAACTCATCAAGATCTTATAGTCCCCAACATTGTGTTCAAGTTTTGTCTTGATTGATAAATAATTGTAGGTTCTAGAGTATAAACAAGGTCGAAAACAGCCAAAAACAGCAATTTTATCAAATTCAAGGGCACATTACTCTTGACTTTCTGATCAGATCAAACTGAAAATCGAAGTTATCTGAGATCTTATAGTCTCTAACATTGTGTCCAAGATTTGTCTTGATTGGTCAATAATTGTAGATTCTAGTGTGTAAACAAAGTCAAAAACAGTAAACAAGAGCTTCGCAGAGCGGCGCATATACGCCCGAGAGGGGCTTGTCAGTAAAAATTGGCCATTTTTTCAATTCAAGGGCAAATAATTCAAACATAAAGTTATCAAAATTTTGTTTGCACAACAAGACACCATAGAGATTCATTGTGGCTAACACACAGGAGAAAATGGGCATTTTTCCTTAAATTCAAGGGCAGATAATTCAAGAACTAGAAAGACCTGAAGGTCTTGAGTCGCTCCACAGGCCTGAATTTCTTATGGTTCAAGCTGAAAATTACACAAAGGCAATATCTTATCGTCACCAACATTCTGTTCTAGTTTTGTCTTGATTAGTCCATATTTGTAGATGCTAGAGTGAAATCAAAGTCAAAATAGAACCGAAAATGGCAATTTTGTCAATTTCAAGGGCACATAACTCATGATATAAAATTCAGATCAAGCTGAAAATTATACCAAGGCAAGATCTTATGGTCACCAATATTCTATACAAGTTTTGTCTTGATTAATCAGTATTTGTAGTTGCTAGAGTGAAAACAAAGTAAAAATAGAGCCGAAAATGGTAATTTTGTCAATTTCAAGGGCACATAACTCATGATGTAAAATTCAGATCAAGCTGAAAATAACACCAAGGCAAGATCTTATAGTCACCAACATTTTGTCAAAGTTTTGTCTAGATTTGTCAATATTTGTAGTTGCTAGAGTGAAAACATGTCAAAATAGAGCCGAAAATAACAATTTTGTCAATTTCAAGGGCACATAACTCATGATGTAAAATTCAGATCAAGCTGAATATTACACCCAGGCAGGATATTATGCTTATATATATTCTGTCCAAGTTTTGTCTTGATTGGTTGATATTTGCAGATTTTAGAGCAAAAATAAAGTCAAAACCAGCTATTTTTGACATTAAAGGGCAGATAACTCAGGTTATTCTTGTTCGATCAAAATTTTTTGAAGGAATCTGAGAAAGGGTCACCCAAGGATCATTCCTGTGAAGTTTGGTTGAAATCCATCCAGTAGTTTCTGAGGAGAAGATTTTTTAAGAAAAAGTTTACGGACGCACGGATGCACGCACTGACGCACGACGGACACACCGCCATGACAATAGCCCGCTGGCCTGAAAGGCCAGTGGAGCTAACAAAAACAGTTATCTAAATTCCGTAAGCGGTGTGCACAACAAGACACCATAGAGATTCATTGTGGCTAACACACAGGAGAAAATGGGCATTTTTCCTTAAATTCAAGGGCAGATAATTCAAGAACGAAAATAGTTATCTAAATTCCGTAAGCGGTGTGCACAACTAGACACCATGGAGATTCATTGCAGCAAGTTTGATCAAATTCTGATCAAAACTGTAGGAGGAGTTGTGCACACAAGAAAATGGGCATTTTTTTTAATTCAAGGGCAGATAATTCAAGAACGAAAAGAGTTATCCGAATTCTGTAAGCGCGGTGCACAACTAGACACCATGGAGATTAATTGTGGCAAGTTTGATGAAATTCCGATCGAAACTGTAGGAGGAGTTGCGCACACAAGAAATTGCTAACGGACGGACAGACGGACGGACAGACGGACAGACAGACGGACGAGCGGGGCCATAACATAATACGACCCTTCGGGCGTATAATAATAAAAACAGCAATTTTGTCAAATTCAAGGGCACATAACTCTTGACTTTCTGATTAGATCAGACTGAAAATCAAACTAATCCCAGATCTTATGGTCCAAAACATTGTGTCCAAGTTTTGTCTTGATTGATTAATAATTGTATATTGTAGAGTGTAAAAAAGGTTGAAAACAGCCGAAAATGGCAATTTTGTCAAATTCAAGGGCAGGTAACTCTTAACTTTCAGATCAGATCAGACTGAAAATCAAACTCATCTGAGATCTTATAGTCCCCAACATTGTGTCCAAGTTTTGTCTTGATTGACCCTTTCCCACACATTGGCGCTTTTGGATGCCCCACAAAATAAAGGCTTTGGAAAACATTGTGACAAGCAATTTCTTCATTACCCACAATGTTTTCTACCAAGAAAGACCAAAAAATGTTAAATTTTGTTCAATGGAACTTGTCGTCTGCAACACCTATGATTTTGGACTAGGCTAAAATTTTGTTGTTTGGTAATGGGATTCTAGAGTGTAAATCTATTTATATCCTCTATCAAACTAGATAACTCTACTTATACTGAAGAAAAGTAGTGTCAGAGTTCCTTCCCTTAGATCAACTCTTTTTTGAATACAGCAAAAAAGTGGCAATTTTGCCCAATTCAAGGGCACATAACTCTCATCTTTCTGGTCAGATCAGACTGAAAATTGACCACATCCAAGATCTTATGGTCTCCAACATTATGTCCAAGTTTTGTCTTGATTAATCAATAATTGTAGATGCTAGAGTGTAAACAAACTTAACAAGAGCTGTCCGAAGACAGTGCGCTCGACTTTCTAAGTTGCTTAGTATAAAGGGGGCATAACTCCAAATAGAGTGGTCCAAGGGTCATGGGCCCTGATAGTAAGGTAGAGGGTGTGATGGTGAATAAGTATTCCAAGTTTGGGTTGAATACCTTTGATAGTATGGAAGTTATTGATGTTTGAAAAAACTTTAACCTTGGTTGCAACGCCAACGCCAACGCCAACGCCGACGCCCGGGTGACAGTATAAGCTCTCATTTTCTTCGAAAAGTCGAGCTAAAAACAGCATTTTTTGACATTCAAGGGCAGATTACTCCGCATTTTCTGGTCCAATCCGGCCCATAATCGAACTTGTCCGAGAACTTATGATCATACTTGTTTTGGCCAAGTTTGATCAAGATTGAGTAACTTTTGTGGATGCTAGAATGTAAACACCCCAAATGTTGACGGATGGACGGACGCCGGACAAAAAGTGACCACAATAACTCATCTCGAGCACTTTGTGCTCAGGTGAGCTAACAAAAGAAGAATTGCTAATAATCAGCAATTTACCTTTTTGTAACGTTGCACTATTTTTTTCATTGTATACAAATGATTGAAATCCCTTCTTTATATACATCCATGTTGTGATCTTTAACAGCTTGTAAAAAACGAACGATTTTACCCAGTTAGCCGTGACCTAATTTCGGACAAACAATAATATTTTCATAGGTGTTGTTATAAAATCTCATAACTATGGCTTGATTCAAGCCAAAGTTACGAGATTTTATAACAACACTGACATTGAATTTATAAAAACATTATGGTAAACTGAGTATATTTTTATCACAAAATTCATAGCCATTGGACCACCATAATTATTTCTTTCATTTGGAAAAAGGGTGATTCAATGCAACAGCATTTCTTTACATACCATTGTAGAGATAAAGAAACAGGCATGCAAAGTATTATACCATTTACAAACAATATTATCATCAGGGGCGTAGACAGGCTTACTCAGGTACTCATTTGAGTACAATTTGTAGGCATAAATCGAAAAGAAAATATATAAATTGGTTGAAAAAAGTACAAAAAAAAAATTTTTGATTATAAAGTTGCGTTTGGTTTTCATATTCTATACCTTTAACCGATTACCAAACATCAAATTTTAGACTGGTCCAAATTCAAAGATACTGCAGACAACAATTTCAAGTCAATCAAATGTTACATTTTTTGGTCTCTCTGGAAAAAAAACATTGTGGGAAATGAAGAAATTGTTGTCACAAGCAATTTCTTCATTTTCCACAATGTTTTCGCAAGTATTTTCTTGTGAAGGAATTCAAAAGCCCTAGCCCCAATGTTCTTTCTGTACAATGCAATTTCTTCTGGCTACGTCCCTGATCATTAGTATTAGGTTCTCCCCATTCAAAATCAGTTGCTGACAACTTAACCAATTCCCACATGATGCCTTTTGATTCCCCATAAGATAAACCTGTAAGATAAAAGCTTTGGAAAATATTTGTTGAAAATGAAGACATTCTTCATTATCATTATCCACATTGCTTTCCAATCCAAAATGCAAATTTTTCAAATGTCCTTAATTTTAAAATTGCCGTCTGCAACGCTACAAAGTAGCAGAAAAATATTGAGACAAAAAGGAGAAAATAATTATAAACATTTTCTTCCATTGTCTCTATCTATCATCCAATTATCGTCTAGGATTGGATTTAATTAATCTCTGAAAATGTTAATTTTCTAGCTCTATCACACAACACCGATACAAATGTACACTACAACACCTACATTCAACCCTGACATCAAAGATTTGTCACAATTTGAAAAGACAGCTAGAATAATTAGACAAATAAGAAATTGTACAAAATAGCCTAGTGAGCATAGTGAAATGAAGTCAGAAAACACTATTTGTAACAGTTAAATTACTATAGAAGAAAATACAAAGCATCGGCATTTTTCTTTTCTCTCAAGATTATATTTTCATGAATGTTTAAACAGATGTGCCATTTCAAATATGTAACCCATTTAACTAAAAAGAACCATTAGGGGAGCTTTCGAAATGTGATACAGTGCAACAGACTGGAGGGGTTGAGGGTCCAAACTCTTTATTGTGGGTACTTAGAATTGTCTCGATTAGACAATTCCAATGAGTATCCACAACATAGGGTTTGGAGAAAAATAAATGAAATATTGTGTTTTTAAAAGCCTTGATCCCCTCTTATCTGTAGCTCTGGTGATATCTAGTTGACTTCTGCTGGTCTGATCTGTTTTTCATCTTTTGAATTCACTTTCCCGACCCAGATGGTAATGCCGCGGCCATGGCACAGTTGGTAGCGTATCTGCCTCTCATTCGAGAGGTCCCGGGTTCGATACCCGGTCGCAGCAAATACCCTTACTGACAAAAAAGTCACCCATCAATGGTTTGATATCGTGAACCTATGTGGGGGAGCAGCTGGGGGCTTGGTAAGGGTGTTGAGGTAGTACTGGGTCAAGAAACAACAGCAATTCATGGTTAGGTGCTCCAGCCGCCGCGATATGACCTTAGTAGTTGAAAACGGCGTAAAACCTCAATAAGCCAACTAAACCAAACCCGACCCAGATGGTCCTTCATTGGGTGATGGGTCACACATGTTTGGAATTATCATCTATTGAATTGTGTAAATCTTTGATGTCCTTACAACTCACCTTTTCCCCTGAGTATGTAATCAATGTTTGCTATCAAAAACAAATAAGAAAATAAAATATAGGGTGTCTATACATGTATATAAAGACAAAAGTAACAAGATGTGTTTGTGAAACACTTATACCCCCAAATTGTCAATGTTAAGTTTTTAGATAGACAGACAGACCAACAGATTCAATAAAACAGTATGCTCCCGATACGGGTTATAAAAATATACAATGTACACATATTTTGTTTTGTGTGTGTGAAAACATTATGCCTACACATCCTATCTGGAGCTCTGGAATAAATCAAATGTTAACCATTTAGTATCAATTGAAAATATCGTCTTGCTAAATCTGACCAATATGGAACCCTAGAGTGGATGCAGGGAAAAACATCTATAGCTCTTCCAAAACGATGATATCATATTCGGACACTTTATCACTGATATTGTTACTAGCTTGCCTAGTGTGTTTTGTCATGTTGTAGTTACACAAGAATTGTTTTGGGTTCAGCAACATACAGATATAGGCCGACTTCAATTGAAATTATGGCTCGTGTCATCGTTGGGAACCAGCACTGTTCCATTTTTTAGATTCACCCCTCATTTTGTGCCAGCCAATCAAATTCTTTGATACTGATTGGTCTGCTGTTTGTCCAAGGGTTCCAACTTCCAAATGAGGTAATGGCTGTGATGGTCCGACCACAGTTGGCTTTCGGTTGTCTGACTATAGCTGCGTAAATGAAGTCAAATAGTTCACAATATTGGTGTTCTAGTATTGGAGCAATTGCATACAATGGCGCATAAGGCCAATCGAAGTCAGTCAAAGATTGAGATAGTAGTTCAGCTTTAACCCTCTCCCAAACAAGACCGGGTTTTGATGTGACATTCTTAATAGATTTGTCTTAGGAAAACATTGAGGCAAAATATTGCTAGAGCTGGGACGGGTAGAAATTTTGTACCCGGGTACCCGTTATCATATTACCCGCGGGTACTCGAGTACCCGATGATGATTCAAAAACACCAAGTTATCTATAAATATTTTTTCATCTTGGCACTTGTTTGCTATACATGGCTTCAAACAACCACGCTTCGTCGACATCTTCTTCAAAAAGCGAAAATTGGCAATTCTTTAGTCTTCTTCAAGACAACTAGAAGAAAATACGCGCTTTTTTTCATATTTTTTGTTCTATTCTGCGACAAAAAAGACTGGTCAAACTTTCGCAGACACACATCTTACTGACAAAACACTGGTGAAATGTTAATACCTCGCATCTACAGCTTGAATAAGCTGGCATTAAGAGATTTCGATCCCCTAACGTGAATTTTAGTTCATGTTTATGACACTTGCTATATATTAGGATTGCTTCAGGCCCGTAGGAACAGGGCCTGGGGCGCAAAAAAAAAATGCTGAATTTTCCTTATATTACGCTGAAAATTTATAGAAAATCCAATTTACCCCCCCCCCCCCATATTCAGACACGGGGGCTTCAGCAACCCCAATATGAAATTGCTTCCTACGAGCCTGTGCTTACAGAACGAAAAGATACTCCAGTCTGAAAATTCTATTATTTCCAGGCACGTAACCTGGAATTTTGTAATGTTGAAGCCAATTGCGTTTTATCGAGACCTTTTCACGCATTTTGACGCCCCCTAAACAGAAAAAAGCTCTTGAAAACCTTTCGGAAAAAGCAGATATTGCTTGTGACAAGCAATTTCTGCATTTTCCACAATGTTTTTTAGACAGAGAGACCAAAAATGTAAAACTACAGTCACTGGAAACTGTCGTCTGCAACATCTTTAAATGAAATACACACACTAAAGTATCCCAAATATATAGGGGTGTAACCATTTCAAACTGTTTGAATGGTCTTCTTCCGGCTCATAATCAAGTAAAATGTTGTCACACGGTCAAAAAGGCATGAATATTATGAACTTGTTTAAAATAAGTTTTCCCTTTAGTTAGGTCATTTAAGGAACCGGGTACCGGGTAATGATTTATTACCCGGGTACTGGTGTTACCCGACTCGATACCCGGGTACTCGAGTACTCGTCCCAGCTCTAAATATTGCCTCAATATTTTCTTGACTATAACAAAAACGTTTTGGCTTTTCGTTATCTTAAATGTTTTCGTCTGCAGGCCAGCAGCTTTCAAATCAGACCACCTTAAAATTTTGTCATTTTGGAAAGGGTTAAGTGAGATGGGGTTGTTTGCATGACAATAACAATAGCTTTATTTCCAACCTAGAGTCCACTAAGGACAAACTAACAAAGGGGACAATCCCCATACAATGATTAGCCTGACGTCCCGTAGTTTCGATAGCCTTATCTAAAACCATGTGCTTGCATATTTACAAACTGATTTTATTAAATTCTGACCATCTCAAAAGATTCAAGAACCAAAGTTCTAGACATAAAAAATGGAAAACAACTTTTGTAAACAGACTAACAAAATAGATTGGCCAGAATATACAAAGCATGTCATTACGCGGCGTCAAGGTGAGGCTCTCGTCATTCCGATAGGGCTTTGTTTTTGTTCCTATTTAAAAGCACTAGGATGACCTAATAACAATCGCAATTTTTTGGATGGGGACTCGCTCAACCACAAGGATTTTGTTACCTGCGAGTCCCGAGTCCCTGACTCATATTTTTTTCTCCGGACTCATTGATTAATTATTCAGTGAGTCCCAGGATGCAAACATTTTCAATTTGTAATTGACATTGTCTTACAAAGAATTCGATATTTCGATGTTGGACTCATTGTTTTGGGAACCAGTGGGTCCCGGGACTCTTCCGCATAAATTTGTAACAAAATCACTGAACCATGGAGAAAATCAAGCGTCTTGAAAACTTTTCTAGGATGGAAAGAGGCTTGGATAAGGTTGAATGATTTTTACCCTGACCTTGATTTTCTAGTTTCTGTTTTGTTTTGCAAAAAATATAGTTTGTTCGTGTAAAAATCAGTTGTCTCCAAATTTCTTTGACCAAAGACTTTGTTAGCAGCAACAACATTTAAATGCACAAGGAATGGTACTCAAATTGTAAGCACTTCTGAAAATCACAAGGCTATCAAAACCATGTGACCTATCGAAAGCATGAGAGGAAAGGATATGTGCGATTGATAGCTTGACCCACAGAGAAAGACATTAAATTTTGCCCTTTCCCAAAAGTCTAAAATTTAATTCGTTTAATTTCAAAGCTGGTATATAAGACAAATCAATGGGCTATGTATGGGTAGATTAAGGTAGAAAATGTGCAAATACTATCTCAGGAAATATTGAGGCAAACGGAGCATTCATGAAGAAAAGGGGTTTCGAGTGGGCGATTGTGTCCCGTGGTTTCTCTGTGTTTGGAGAGCGAAACTGTTAGTTGTAACCAAATGCTATGACTTACAAAAATTGGTTCCCTTGGGATTTAGTAAGAAATGGATTTTAACGGCAAATCCTTCGAAAATTAGTCAAAAATTGACAGTTCCTTCCTGTTTCTGAATCACCCGGAAGTGAGAGAAAATTAATTCGACACCGTATTGTGATCCGTTAGATTCACACATTATCGTGAAAACAACTTCCAGACACGTCCTAAATTGATTTACAAAATGCCTACAATTGTTTCACAGGTATCTTTATGTTGAATGCACCATAGCATTAGTCGCATCAAGAAGGTTCATCGAAAAGTACCCTGACATTGTCTAAACAGTTGACATTCTCTTATTCGATTAAAAAGAAAACTAAATAAAATTCCCCCAATGGCCCATACAATGATACATGCCATATCCATTTATATCTATCTATATATACTGCCTAACTCCCCTTTCGGGTATTACTGGTCTAATAACCATTTCCCCCCCAAATTTTCTTCTTCAGACGTTCCTTTGAACGTATTTATTTTACATTGATTGGGAAGCAAGTTTTTTCAACTTATTTTAATCCCTCTCGATTCTGCTTCCTGGAAATACACTGACCAGTGCTCGCGCCGAATGTGTGCCACTGTGGGCCAATGAAAAGCCTCGAACAACCTCCGCTACCGGGGATCGAACTAGGAACCTCTTAGTCGCTAGGCCGACACTCTACCTCTCGACTACGGACACCACACCAATTGGTGGATCTTAGACTTAACTAGCTGCGAAATCGTAGCCACAAACTTGATGATGGGTATTGGTTTGTGGCTACGAGTCCACCCTATTCCTTCTTGTGGAGCAAGACAAAAGAGTGGAAAACACATTTTCTTGCATAAATTTTTGAATACTAACATATCTTATCAGATGTGTATCCCATGAAAAGATATTTCATGGCACAAATTCAGTTAAAAAATATCAACAAGAATGATCATCAATTATTTCTTCCAACGTAAAATTCAAGTCTCAGTAGAATAGAATGGGTAGGTACTCTGCTTGAAAGTTGAATTGAACTTTATATGAAAGTGATTTCAACATAAAACTAAGCTGGATTGACAGAAAAATAGTTAACCTGTTGTCAGGTAACATTCTTCCTACATTCCATAGCTTTATTTTGAAGTTAGACTATGCTAAACTTGCTGGAATGAATCATTCCAGCACCTGCTCCATTGTAACGAATAGGAAGGAATTGTAACCGAAACCCAGATCAAAATTCAAAAAGGTTTCGGTTACATTATTGCAACTAAGACTTAACTTAAAATGTTGTATATGCACAATAGTATATGAAATTCTTATTCATAGATAAATTAAGAAAAGTGGGTTGTTCTTAATATTTCGAAAAGAACTTTGGTTATTGAATCTATTGAGATGGTCAGAATTTTATGAAATCAAATGCAAATATGCAAGCACACATGGTTTAGATATTTGACCCTTTCCCAAACGACAAATTTTGGGATGATCAAATTGGAAAGCTGCCCCAGATGACAAAATTCATGTTAAAAAGGAAAGGGTTTGTGTACAATATGGCACATAGACATAAAACATTGAGGCAAAAGGAAAAAAAAACCAGATGATTATCAGCAGTTTCTTCTTTTGTCTCAATGTTTCCCCAAACCTTCTCTATTATGGTCGTCAAAACCAGGTCTTGTTTGGGAAAGGGTTAAAGGCTATCGAAACTAGGCTATGTATTATGTAAAATTCCTAGCATTAGCACCAGCAATTCTATCAGTTAATATCTAGAGAGACATCAGGCTTTTAATACAGACTATGCCTTGGCCCTTATTATGCCCCATTTGGAAGAAAATGGGGGTATTTTGTTTTACAAGTGTCTGTAAATAGGAAGAAATGTATGAGAAAGCTTGGTGTCTAATTAAGCCATTACCACACAGTGACACCTTTGGACTCCCCCTTTTATCATGTGAGGCGTCAAAAGGCGTCATCATGCAAGAATGGGTTGATATTTAACTAAATTTTCTGTTACTTTCAGATTGAGTTTAACCCTTTCCAAGACCTGGTTTTGACGTCCCTTACAGAAAAGGCTTGGGAAAACATTGAAACAAAAGAAGAAACTGCTGATAACCAGCAGTTTCTTCTTTTGTCTCAATATTTTCTATTCCATATTTTACACAAATTCTATCTTTAATAACATCCATTTTGTCATTTGTGCCAGTTCTTGAAGTTGATCACCCAAAAATTTTGTTGTTTGGGAAAGGGTTTAAGAAGAGGAGGTGAAGACATTTAAAGACAGGCTAGATAGTATTGAGAGAATCTTCAGATTGAAGCAACTTACAGATGACAAAGTATAGGTGCTCAGTGTCTAATAAAGCCATTACCACACATTGACACCTTTGCACTCCCCCTTTTATCATGTGAGGCATCAAAAGCCATCATCATGCAAGAATGGTTTATATTTAAAGTTTAAACAAATTTTCTGATACTTTCAGATTGAGTTGAAAGAAGAGGAGGTGAAGACATTTGAGGACAGACTAGATAGAAATTTGAGAAAATCTTCAGATTGAAGGAACTTACAGATGATGAAGTGTAGGAGCTCAGCGTTTTGACTGGCCACAAGATAAAGGCTCTGGAAAACATGGTGGAAAATGAAGAAAGTGCTTATGACAAGCAATTTCTTTATTTCCCACAATATTTTCTATTCAAAATTTTTTACTGTTTAATATTTAAACAAATTTTCTGTTATTTTCAGATTGAGCTGAAAGAAGAGGAGGTAAAGACATTTGAAGACAGACTAGATAGAATTGAGAAAATCTTCAGATTGAAGGAACTTACAGATCAAGAAATGTAAGAGCTCATATTGTAAGATTCAAAAACCGAAGTCACCTGGACACACATCTTCGCAAGCCAAGGGTGACAGATCTACGACGTAACGTCGTTTCTGTATTCACCCTTGGCGGATTTAGTCCGATTTTCTTGGTCTCCTGGAAAGCGTTTTCATTGGTTCCAGCGAGGTCTCGCTGGAACCAATCAGATTGTCGACTGATACATTTGTTATGAGTAACCAAATCATGACAACGGGCGGGAAAAAGCATTGCATTTGCAACTCAAAAACGCGAAGATGGGCGATTTTTCCTAAAAATTTCACTGCAATAGACAGGAATTCCCTAACTTTAATCGACGAATTATTATACTTTCGACAATTCGACCAAAAAACAGCTAACTTTTACATAATCCGCATGACGTATGACGCGAAAGACAACGCGCGTTAATGACGTCATCAAAAATGGACGTAAACAACCAGCAGAACAACCGCTAGGCGGCGCTTCGCGATTTCAAGAAAATCGGACTAAATCCGCCAAGGGTGAATACAAACGTAGGTGGGTTCAACCTTGGCTAGCAAAGATGCTGGACACAGAGCGACAGATAAGAGGGAAAGGCATTCTAAATTTGTTATTTTTAAAAATCCAAATACTATGTTGTGGGTACTCATTTGAATCAGACAATTCCAATGAGTACCCACATTATAGGGTTGGATCAACAATGAATGAAATATTGCATTTTGAAAGTCATCACCCACTCTTATCTGTAGCTCTGTTGACATACATGATCAGAACTACAGATAAGAGGAGAAGATGACTTCAAAATGTCCATCAATCCCTATGTTGTGCAGGGTTGCCACGCGTCAGGGAAAAGTCGGGGAAATTTAGATTTTTTCAAGGTCAGGGAATTGTCAGGGAATTTTGTGAACTGTCAGGGAAATTTGAAAATACTGGCAAATGTCAGGGAATTGTCAGGGAATTTTGAAATGAATAAGATGCAGTGCCAAACTTAATGCTTTCAAATTTGCCTTTAAAACTTGTCAGGAAACATTGCGAGTTACTGCGAAATTGCCGCGACGAAACATGTCAGTGAATTTTCCAATTTTGTCAGGGAATTGTCAGGGAATTTCATTTCCTCTGTTCATTTATGGTTTGTAGATTCTAAATGAAAAGAAAATAGAAATTTAATGTTTTTACTCCCTCTTATCTGTTGCTCTGATACAGTCTACATGATGTCCTACCTGAGACAGACAGTCTCAAATTCAAAGTTATTGCTGCTTGCATTTGGCAAAATAGACCTCATAACTTATTGACCAAACAGCGAAGATTTAGATTATTCCAATTTAAGAGCTTTGGCAGGCAGTGACTACTCATTGGATGTTGATAAAGTAAGGATTTGTGTACAATATTATACAGCAAACATTGAGGCAAAAGGGAAAAAAATGTTATCTGCATTTACTTCTTTTGCCTCAATGTTTACACAGGCCATCTTTCTTAGGGACGTCACAGTCAGGTTTTTTTTGGAAAGGGTTAACAGTTCCTGTTTTATACAATGTTTAGAAGAAAACTGTAAAAAACACATAGAAAAAGAAGGAATTTGCTGATTTTTTGTCATCAAGGCTCAACATTTTATAAATTACATCTTTTTTTGTTAGTTATAATTTCTTTCAATTTTAATCAGTGTATTATAGGAATCGCAGGTTCGATCTCCCACCTCTCCAGTCTTTCAGATGAGACTTAAAACATGGTTGCCACAATCAGGGAAAAAAGTCTGGAAAATGATTTTTAAGCGAGCCAGGACTTTATGTCCGGGAAGCTAATGTCACAGCCCTAGTGTCGGCGTCAGCGTCGGCGTTGCGTCTTCAAAAACTTTAACCTGGTCTATATCTCAGGCACTATTACAGATACAGCCTTGATACTTCACACATGGATACCTCCTGCCAAGACCTTTCATTTTGGACCATGACCTTTGACCTAGTGAGTAGTGACCTTGACCTTGGAGTTTGACCTACTTTTAAAAATTTTAACCTGGCCTATATCTCATGCACTATTACAGGTAGAGCCTTGATATTTTACATATGGATACCTCATGTCATGACCTTGACTTTGAGACTATGACCTTTGACCTAGTGACCTTGACCTTTGACTTTGAACTCCTTTTTTGTGACAAGCTCACATATAGGTGAGCTATGTTGTCCGCGGACAACTCTTGTTTTCCAGGTCATGGAAAAGTCAGGGAATTTTGTTTTGAATCAGGGAAAAGTAGAAAAATGGGAATAGTCAATGAAAAGTTATGGAATTTCGAAATTTTATTGCTAAGGTAGTCTTCAGTTCAGAAAATCATATCATTGCTGGTTTTCAAGTATGATTTTTTGAAGTAAAATTTTGAACAACAGACCCCAAATGCCACCAAATCGCACCATATTTTCCAAGTTTTCTCGGGGGAGACCCCCGAACCCCCTCCTTACAAGAAGGTACACTGCCCTCTCTTTAAACCCCTTGCATGGCAATGGGGGGAGAGGTCCTCTGTATGGGGAGTTGGGAAGACGTTAGAAACTTTGGAGGTTAAAAAAATTATTTGAAAAATATAAGATAGAATATATCAAAACTCTGTAGGGTAAACTGATCGTGAGTCGGACACGATCTAGAGTCGGACATTTTTCGCACCATTTTACTGCACTTTTTTAATCAATGACAGACAACCCTGGATAATATTGTTACTCGAAGTTTCTTCTTGTCAGAATCGTCGCCCTTTAAGGTATGGCGTCATCCCGATTTCTACGGAATCTATCGAAAAGAACGCCATAAACAAGAGTTCGACGCGTGCAAACTCTCGTAAAAAACTAACTTTAAACAATTTTGTCATTGATGTATTACGATGCTTATGGAAGTTTTTATTACCAATTTACCTTTAATCAACAAAATGAACTTAAAAGAATACAAAAACCCTTTAAATTCTGCAAATGAAAAAAGCAGAAATTGAAAAGACGACTTCTTCCCCAACCTATGGATTTGATCTAGAGTCGGACAGTGAAAAATAGCAATTCGATATTTAAGTCAGACAGTGTCCGACTCTTGATCACTTAGTATAAATTATTATTAATAATAAGTTATTCACGACCTTACACAAGGAAAACATTGTAGAAAAAGAGAAAATCGCGAGTTTTTAGACGCAATGTTCAGTATAATTTAGTGCCTATGTACGCACAAACAGTGGCGGATCCAGCCAGGGTTCGGAGGGGTGGGGGATGTCGAATCCCCTCAGTACCCTTTTTATTCAACCAGTTCCCACACAATGACACTTATTGACGCTCGTCAAGAAACAAAAACACATTTGGAAATCATTGAGAAAAATAAAGAAATTGTTTGTAAAAAGCAATTTCATAAACATTCACAATGTTTTTATCCAAAAGAAATAAAGTAGCCTAGGCCTACATAAGAATTCATCAACATTATTGTTGTCTGCATCTTCTTTGGAACCGTATAAAGTTTTAAGTTTGTCATCCAGTTATGGGTTCATTTGCATGGGTAAAATCAATCGAAGTTGACAAAAAAAAAAAAAAGAAAAAAAAACTTCTTTACAGAAAGCATTGACCCGCTATTGACTGATTCTAGTGCTGCGTCAAACTTACAGTTGTCGCCACATCGTATGGCACAATGTTTATATTTTGTTCAAGTGTAATTGAACGTTAAACAAAACATAAACACGTGCCGTACGATGTGGCGCCAACTGTAGTGAGTGCTTATAAACTTCGACAAGTGATTCTCCTCTTCCCACGAAAAAAGATGTTTGCAATAATAAATATGTCGTGCACTCATATCACAATTGTTGTGTTTGTTTTGTGCTTTGTAAGAAAAAAAGTTAAAATTATATTAAAAGATGAAGACTAAAGCTATATTTCATTTTGAAATTGTATTGTTCTTCGTGAAATAGTCTTTCCTATTATTGGTTTGTTTGTTTGTCTAGCTTAATTTGAGGGTTAATTCATTCAAATGTTCAGTTCCGGCGCTGTCCTTTAATCCTCCAATAAAAATGTAGGATGAATAACGTCGCAGATAGACAGGTTTACGTCGTCGGTATGCATCATAGGGACAGAGAGGAGCTGGAGGTCGGTTTATGCCAGGGAAGAGAACAATCTGTACGACAAATATGAAGTTACCATTTACAGCGATCAACAATTAAGAAATATAATGGCTTAATTAAGCATGATTAAAAGTTTCAAAACATTACATATATCGTTAGTGCAATTTCAAAACCTTGTAATTAGATCTACAGCTTTAGTCAAGGTTTTGAAATTACATTGGGCGATATATATTTATATCCAAACAGTTGTTGCTTATCTATATTCGAGACATGCTCGGAAAAATCTAGAAATCACAGTACCTATATTGTATCAAATGATCATGGTGGCGCGCCGGCCTCCCTTCTTCATTTACAGACTCCGTGGTTGGCAAACAAAAAGTACAAAAAAAAACGTCTGGAATGTTTTGTCTCCTCAAATGTAATGTGAAGTGGTCAATGCCTTGTTGCTGAAATAATCCAATTAATGATTCAATTTATCGATAACCAATTCAATTCAAACTTTACATGCGCACCTCGAAAATTCAACAAGTGTGCCCGTATCAGTAATCAGAATGAGTCTATTTCTTTTGAAAGGAGCAAAATGTTCAAAAACATGTGTTTTCGGTTTTGTTTGATGTTTTAAACTCGCCCTAAGACAGTTAGTGGAATGACGATTGTATGACGTCATTTTGTTCCGACAAAGAAATGATAAATCAGCACGTGAATATTCCTGTCAATCAAGCATATAAATCATCGAATGGGTGGAGACTCAAAAACTGTTCCGACCAATCAATTAAACATAAGCTCAGAAGAACTATTAAGGAATATGACCCATCATTAAAAACACCACTTTGTAGCCATGGGGCATGCATCAAATTACACACACTTGTAAATACACTTCAAATAAATTGATTCACTGTGCCAGATTTCAAGATTATGCTTCAAGAAGAAAATAATTTACAAAGATCTTTTTACTCTATATTCATATGCAAGGGAGGTAATTCATAACATTTTTGTCAAATATTTCCATAATTATGCATTAATTCCAAATTCTAAACCGTTCAAAATGCTTGTATTTGGAATGGAAATATAACACAGTTTAGGATTTACTGGCACTTTTCAAATTTCGCCTCTGGCTCTTTGGTGCTAATGATGGGTTGTATACGTTAATCCGTGTCACATGAATCAAAAGAACCGCATTCGGGTATTTTGATAGTGGCCAAATTATGAATTTCTGCGCCTTCGAACAAAGGTCACTTCTGATAGAAATTTAATTGTCTTGCGTTGGATTGTTAACTATTGTGGAGGATTTTAAATTCATCCGCAGTAAGGAACTTCGAATGACCGCAAAATACGATTTTGGAATTACTCTTTTCCGCTAGAATCGTTGAGCAAAAAGGTCGTAGAATTTGTCTATTTATCATATATATCTGGATCGGAATTGTTTGGTGGTTGGTGAACAAACTTTTAGATCGTCATTTCTACTGTTCAAAATAAGCACACCAACCAAACTGTAGTAGCCTGTTTCTGTCAATGTAAGGACATCCAAATTCAAAGAATTAGTCATGTTTTAAGGCATGTCGAAACTATCCGAACTTTTAATATTTTGTCGAATAAATCCGACGCACAATCTCAAGTTGAAAGTGGAATGGAGAGTTGCCTTTTATCAAATAATTAGAGAAAATATAGGCCTACACATTTCCGACATAGTGTTGATACATATCATATAAGATTCCATATTCTTTGTTTTGACTCACTTTATAAATACGAGAATCTGTAAAGTGTAACGGTCATATTTTTTCTCAACAGAAAATTTGACGACATTTTCTTATGCAATTTTCTCGGGGAAATGGTGGTTGTTTCTACCAGGATTCATTCGTCAAGATTCTAAACACTGCTAGATAATGAGTCCTATACCTTATATCCACAATATACTCGCTTATGACCTTTGAATATATTACGAGACAACAAAATGTTGGACTAGACGAAGGAGGTTGCAGACGACAATCTGAAGTTGATAAGGTTAGAAAGTTAATTAGAATCTACCCGCCCCTTTAAGTAGAAAACATGGTAAAAATTGAGGAAATTGCTTATCACAAGCAAATTCTTCATTTTCACCATGTTTTTTTTTCAACACTTTTCTTCAGAGGGGCGTCTACGAGCGTAATTATGTGGGACTGGGCTACGATTTCTAATGTACTGTCAGACTCAATATCAATGTGTCCGACTCACAGTCATATGTGTCCGACTCACAAACAATTTAGGGTATTGTGGTTCCCAGCTTTATATTTTCTCTATACAAAGAGATATAGTTAGATTTTTGGGTTTCAATCTACGAGAGAAAGGTACCAGCAGATGCCGGAAAAAACCGGGTATTGAAACTCGCCATGATTTAAGAACGGTAAGGGCTTGAAGTGAAAGGGTGTCTGACTCACGATCAGTTTACCCTATGGAAAATGGTTTTTAGTCAGGGAAAATTCAGGCCAGAGAAAAGTCAGGGAATTTTGAAATGTGAGTTGAGTGGCAACCCTGTTAAAACCGAGGTCACATCTCTATATGACATTAGCTGTTGTGTGAGAAGGTTAAAGTCTCTTCAATTAATCAATTGTAATCAGTGTATAACATTTTTGGCTTGAAAAGGGTAAAGAAGATGCTTGGTTGTAAATGATATGTCACTGCTTTTTTGTTCCAGGAAATCTTTGACCGAAGAGGAAAAGCTTTTAAAGAAAAAGTTGAAAGATAGCAGTAAGTATTAGATCAACTGATAAAAAAAGTTATTAATGGCCAACCAAAATTGTTGTTGGTCATCAATAAGTTTTTCATCTGACCCTCAAAAGATTCTTCACATTTACTAAAATCCCTGGCATTTTTTCACCTTCTCTGATTCAAAGGGCATTGAAATTGGTCATGTATTAACAGAATTATTCGAGATTTTCGGAAATTGTTATGTCATGTTGTGTCGGAAATTGTTGATTCCCGGCTAGTGGGTTTGTTTACTACAATACAAACTTCAATCTCTTCTTTCAAAGAAAGACTTGAGTGGACTCAGAAAGGAAAATTGGAAGAATTCCCTGGTGTCTTTTGCCATATTTGGAGTAGGTGCTGTGATATATTACAGCTTCTGGTGCACCTGACCATTACAAGCATTGTGAAAAAAGGAAAAACAGAGACCATCACAAATAATGTGAGAAAAGGAGAAATAGTATTCATACATCACAAGAGAAATGGACATCTGTGAAATTGGTGGTGGGAAAAAAGAATTAATCGTTCCCAAATGACACAATTTCAGGTCCAATTTGAAAGCTGCTGCAGACAACATATTATTTGTAGACAAAGAATGTGTTTATGTGCAATTTATCTGTTAAGATATCGAGACTGAAGGAGAAAAGCCTGATTATCAGGGTTTTCTTCTTTTGCCTCAATGTTTTCTAAGCCTTTTCTAATAGGGACATCCAAACCAGGTCTTGTTTGCGAAAGGGTTAACACTTGTTTAGGAAAGGGAAAGTGGCAAAACCTGAGGCTGTTCCAATTCAAAAGATGTTTCACATGATAAAACGAATGCCAATAAAATTGCATTTATGTTACAATATGAAAAATATTGTGACAAAAAGGAAAAAATGTTGACTATAAGCATATTCTTCTTTTGCTTCAATGTTTTCCCAAACATCTTCTACCAGGGACATCAGAAGAAGGTGTTTCTTAGGAAAGGGGTTAAGTAAATGTTGACCCAATTAGCAAAATTGTAGACTTTTTCAAAATCACTTATATTGCAGATAACAATATAAATGTTAAGTAAAACTTGAGAATTCCTTTTTGTAGCAGAGAAGATGGACATACGTCACACAGATGGACGTGGTGGATTTCTTAAAAGTCAGTTGAAATAAAAGTTATTGAAGATCAACCAAAATTTTGGTTGATTTTCAATATCTTTTTCATCACCTGAAGTGTCAAAAATACAGCACATTCAGCTTATTCTTACTATTTTCCCACCTTCTCCGCTTCAAACCGAATTCAAATTGGTCATATATTATTATATTAACAAAAATATTGGTGATTTTCTGTAATTCTGAGTCATGTGATTGACCACCTGACAAACGAAAGAAACAAGACGAAACTTTGTCAATGAAACTTGATCATTTTTTGGCCATTTTTCAATGAGGCATTAGAATAGCTTTTTCCATGAGAAATACAATACATCATCAAAGTACCAAAGTAGTAAAGTCAAACTATTACATCTTTCCCCCTGTTTAAAAAGAGAATATCTTTATGAGCCTTTTGAAAAAAAAATATGAAGAATTTTTTGTGACTTTCCTTTTATCAATGTTTCTTTGTTTGAATATTAACCTTTGTTGATAAGCAAATTTAGAAGATTGGGAGCTATTCTGTTACGCGAAGGATATTGCCTTTCAGGTTCACTAGGTACTATTGCTGGTATTTCAGTAACCGGCTGGTTTGGTTGGCTTTCATGACTAATTGCTACCTTATCTTGATCCAACTGTGTATTTGATTTTACACTTGTACTTATAGGTGAAAGCCTTTCCCCTCTAACTTGTTCCAACGCTTTTGGTCTTTCCGGATGTTGGTAATGCATTTGATTTTGAATTGGAATATCCGCATATCTATCTTAATTGTACTTCACATTCAAATCCAACTTCTTGTAGAAATGGGTTTTCACATCTTTAGCTGTTATGATGGTGTCCTGACCTATAGACCAGTTTCATAATATCAGGTCACTAATGAATTATTCATGAGGAGGCAAAAGGAGCCTTACTATCATGCCTCCAATAGTAAAAACACATAAATTAACACGCTGTTATCTCAAGACCCCGTGAAGTGACAAAGCAAATTACCGTTTATAATTTTAGCACCCTATGTTGTTAGTACTTGGGAGGACTCTGAGTACCTACAACATACATTTTCATGAAATATATATTGTTAAAGTAAAGCTGGTATATAGATATTTCCTTTATGTTAACCCTTTCCCAAACAAGACCAGATTTCACGTCCCTGGTGGAAAAGACTTGGGAAACATTGAGACAAAAGAAAATGTTGATAACCAGCATTTTCTCCTTTTGTCTCAATATTTTCTGAGCTATATTGAACACAGATATTATCTTTATCAACATCAATTTTGTCGTCTGCAACAGCCTTAAATTTGGACCACCCACAGGTAATATTATGCCATTTTGAAAAGGGTTAAGCTAAAAAATAACAACAAAAGCTTAGACCCTGATCCAAACAAGACCTGGTTTTGAAGTCTCTAGCAGAAATAGGCGTGGGAAAACATTGAGGTAAAAGAATAAAACCAGATAACAATATTTTCTTCTTTTGTCTCAATAGTTCATGTACTATAATGTACATAAATCCGGTCTATATTCCAACTTGTTGTGTGCAACAGCTTTCATTATGAGTAGCCTAAATTAATTTCATTTTGAGAAAGGATTAAGATTAGACATAAGGACTATGTGGATACTTGAATTGATATTCAGTCATATTATATAAACCATGTTGTCATTTTACAAAGAATCAGTTCGTAGAAATAAATTTAGTTTTTGTATCAATGATTATGAAAAAAATGGAGACAATCTACAAAGCATTCTTGAACTGAATGTATTTGTTAAATGATTGTATTGTTACTTTGAGAAAAAGGTAAGAATTTATTATAAACATTTTAATTATTTCTCAGATAAAGAAGTTGACCTTTTCACACATTAATTATTGCACTATCAAGAAATAGTGATATATGTGCATATAGTCTATGTCGGGCCACTCTGTATGGATCCGATAATGTTTGGTTAAATTATCCAAGTAAACTACAAGATCAGGTGCCATTAAATTAGCAGCATAATCTGGCATTTGTAACTGGGGAAGGTTAAAACCGGTTGCAATATAATTTAAACATTGCAAAAGTGGTTAATTCAACTACATTCCATACTTAGTTATGGCTTATCAGTGGAATGTTTTGCCTCCCGTAGCGGGGCAATTATGCAAATGAGGTAAACTGTTCTAAAAATAGTAATTTTGAAACTGGTTTATAAAGTCCCCAAGTGATAATTCTATGGTTGGAATGGGCAACCCTACCCACATAACATCCTTTTTGTCCATCTTGATACCCAAGGCCCGACCTGAACCCTCCTGAAACTGGCAGCTCACATGCAACTGATGAACACTTGGCGTTGACGGGGTACCGGCCGCCTCATCTTTCTGCTCCATCACCTTTACTTCTTCTTTATTTCTCTGAATGGGTGCTGAGACAGGGGCTGGCACTGTTCTCTTCCGAATTCCCGGGTCATTCCGTCGTCTGTCCTTTGCCACAACACTCTCTTCTTTCACTTCGGTACCCTTATTATCCTCACTACTGCTGCTGCTGCTTCTTTCTTCGTCTGTTAATTGTACCTCGGGCTCTTGCTTCCAATCACTGAGTCCACCATCCTGTTCTAGTTCAGCAGCTACTGGCTTCCTGGGCGTAGTCTTGAGGTTTGGTCCAGGCAAGACATTGTGTTTCAGCTTTAGATGTCTGGCCAAGTACTCCTGCTTGAATCTTGTCGAACAGTACTTGCAGAATGTTCGGGTATTGGTGCACTCAAGTACGTGGTCTGAAAATCCACTCTTCTTCACCTCCTCTTTACATATCGGACAGATTGTCTGGACCTATAGATCTCACTGCCTCAGGGTTGATTGTAGCCCTGACTATGTTGTTTTGGTTTAGATCGTTTGTTTTGGCCCACAGCGTCCACGTTTGTCGGAGCGTTTGTCGTCTTAAAGTTAAGCTGTTTCAGGCAATACTCATGATTTTGAACGATATGGATTGCCCTTTCCATGGTTTACTTATCTTTTTATGCCCCAGTATCGAGAGATCGGGGGCATATTGTTTTACTCGTGTCTGTCTGTCTGTCGGTCCGTCAGTCTGTCTGTCTGAAAACTTAACCTTTGCCTTTTCTCCAAAAGTATTTGACATACAAAGCTCAAATTTGGTATGCAACTTCATTTCAATGGCATCTATCTGTTCCATGCAATTTGACCTTCCTCAAGGTCATACGTTAACCCTTATCAATCCTTTACTCTACCAAAACTTAACCTTTTACTCCGAGAACTTAACCTTTGCCTTTTCTCCAAAAGTATTTGACATACAGAGCTCAAATTTGGTTTGCAACTTCCTTTCAATGATATATCTGTTCCATGCAATTTAGCCTTCCACAAAGTCATCCCTTTACCCTTAATAACCCTTTATTCCACGAAAACTTAACATTTTAGAAAAATGGTCATTTCGGGGGCATTTGTGTTTCACAAACACATCTTGTTCATTTATCAGTTTTTCTCGTTTTTTTTTTTTTATCATTTCGGCCAAATACTATATGATCACATATCGTGTCATCTGCGATGTCTACCATATCACTGTAGATTTTCTATCTGAAGGTACAATCCCTGGCTCAAATCCTTAGCCTTGTCACAAAAATGTATTGACTGTGTCCTGTTCCTGCATTTCCGCATAGAAATGAAATCTTGCGAATATCCGATTCAATTTAGGTTCTGGAATTTCAGGTCCAAAGTCTTGACTCTATCAACATTATCGAGCCTCTAGATATACAGCAACATTTTGGAACGCTGGACAGTCAGATCTTCCTGGATAAACATCCCTTTGAAGGGGCATTCTTCAGAGTTGAGTTTTGGCGGCTCGATTGCTATCCTCCTCTTGGTGCTCTTTTCCTCCCCTTGCCCGAGCATCTAGGGTAAAATGTTTTCTTCAGGGATGTCCTTCACCCACTTCTCCACAGATCTGGAGCTAGTGCTGGCAGCTTCCACCAACATTTTTGTCCATTCAGTTATTTGTTTGGCCAGTTGCACGCCTGACAACTGGCCCTCAGTATCTGTGGCCTCTTTTGGTTATCCTGAGTGAATTGAAGCACTGTCGTCTGCAGCCAGCCAGTTGTTTGGAAAACCCAAATTCCAAAGTCCAAATTTTATTTGTATAATAAGGCCAATGGCCCATACACATATACAAACATTTCACAATATTAACAAAATTTTGTGTAAGTGTAAATGAAATGTTTTACAACATATTAAAAAGTTAACAATAATACATTTCTTTCCAATATATCATTTATAGCTATTAATCTGTAGAGGAGTACATAATAATTAATTTGACAATAGTAGTTTAACAGAGATACAATGTGGATTAATACATATAGATTTATACTTCTTGTGATTCCAAATAAAGTTTTCTTTTTTCTAATGCATAAAAGATAAACGTTGCTAGATTTCGGAATGTATGTTCATTTTTTAATGACATGAGATTATAAAATGAAGCTCCATTTTGTACACGTGCCATTTCCGTTCACTATTTTCTCCTTTTTGATTAATTTTAGATTATTTGTTGTAATGTTCATTGTTGTGTTGTCCTCCGTCGGGTCCTCGTTTGTCTCGATGTTGTTGGTAGTTGGTGGGGTCTCTGGTGTAGCTGGATTGTCTTCATAGGTGTTATCGTCGGTCCTCGTATTATTGTCCTCAATGTTGTTGAGTTCCGGTGAATCACTAGCTGTTATTAGTGTATCACGTATATGTACATGTCCATCATCCTCGTTGTCTATCAAATAGTTCATAACATTATCCATTGGTGATAAGTTCAAAGAAATGGACTCAATGCTCTCTAATGGGTCAATCCAATTGATTCCTAATCCTCCTCAGCCAGTACCTCCTGGATTTCTGACTGAGAATCCGGTAGTCCCTCTCACAAACGATGTGTGAATAGGCACTAAGCATGCTTACCTACATATTGTGTTTTGGGGTCCTTTGGAATTTCCATTGGACTTTTTCTCCTTTTTATGCCCTGTATCGAAAGTTCAGGGGCATATTGTTTTATTTGTGTTTGTCGGTCTGTCCAAACACTTCACATTGACCATTTTGAGGGCATTCATGTTTGTAAATGGGGGCATTCATGTTTCACAAACACATCTTGTTGTCCACCAGTTTTTTTGTCCAAAGTAGTTGGTTATTTACCTCCCCTTACAAAGTAGAAGGGGTTATATTGGTTTCACAATGTCTGTCTGTCCATCTGTGTGTAGACTATTTATTTTCGATGCCCTAACTCAAGAACCATTTGACCTACTAGGATCTTGAAAATGTACAGATTGTTTTCTTTAACCCAAGGATGTGCCATTTTGTTTTTGGGTTACATAGGTCAAGGCTATTATTGAAATATAGTTGAAATCTGATTGTGTGCTCTAAATAACCATTTAATCTATGAGCATGAAATTTTATAGGACTTTTGCCCTTGACCTAACAATGTGGGCTTTCAATTTTGATTCACCTATGTGATAGGTCAAGGTCACAATTATTGAACTTTGTTTGCATGCTCTTACTCAAGAATTGCTGGCCTAGATATTTTGTCTGGCTGCCATGGTTCTCAGCATTGAAATCAAATTCAGGATCAACAAAATCGTTATGCAAATCAGAAAGGTTCGACCATATCTCATTTACTTTCTTTGATTTTTCGTCACTTATCCTTTTCAAGCTTACTTTCTCAAAATGATCGTATTTTTCGCAGTAATAGCACTTTTGCTCTAATACTGGACAACATTTGTCAGAAGTTGGCACAAGTCCGCACTTATTACACTTTTGCTTCTTCCGATCCGCTGGCTTTTGCCTGTTCCTCTTTCCTCTATATGGGCCTGTATGTTTGATGTTTCTCATCCTTTGCAACACTCTGGCCAAAACAAATTATAATAATATGTTTAACAATATCAACATAAATTTCTTATTTGTTATTTAGCTACCTACTTATTCCAAAATACCCAAAATTTGATAATACTTCAATCTCTTGACGAATTCAAGGTAGTATTTTTCAATTGTTGAAAATTCGTAAATTTTTCAGTCCTTTACTTCAATGTTTCGTGTTAGCGTTACTGTATATACTTGAGTTTTTCTTGTAATTGACTTGTCCGACAAGTCTATTTTCACTATTCCATGACTGTCTGTGTTTTCTCTTGTCTCCTCATTGTCTTCACATGCATTACACAGATACTCGTTACATACTGTACAATATGCGTTCCCGTCTGACGTTGTGCCTTGAGACTTACAAGGATCACATTCATTGTGGAAAACCTCATCTGATCCTTTGTAAAGTGATGATGAACCGCTGGCCATCTTTTCTGGAAGTAAAATTGATAATGATAATAATAGTAAAATAGACTTCATGGAGCCTCTATGTGCCTTTTCGCATGCGTTACACAGATATTCAGCACATACTGTACAATATGCGCTCCCATCTGAAGTTGTACCTTGTGACTTACAAGGATCACATTCATTGTAGTAGGCTTCTTCTGATCCTTTGTAAAGTGATCATGAACTGCTGGCCATCTTTTCTGGAAATAAAATTAATAATAATAATAATAATATAGATTTTATTTATGGAGCCTCTATGTGCCTTCTCACATGTTCTACACAGATATTCTGCACATACTGTGCAATATGCGCTTCCATCTGAAGTTGTCCCTTGCGACTTACAAGGATCACATTCATTGTCGAAAACCTCTTCTGATCCTTTGTAAATTGATTGTGAACTGCTGGCCATCTTTTCTGGAAGTAAAAATGATGATAATAATAAAAATGATATAGACTTTATTTATGGAGCGTCTATGTGCCTTCTCACATGCTGTACACAGATATTCGGCACATACTGTACAATATGCGCTTCCGTCTGATGTTGTACCTTGAGTCTTACAAGGATCACATTCCATGTCAAACACCTCTTCTGATCCTTTGTAAAGCGATGGTGATCTGATGTTCATCTTTTCTGGAAGTAAAAATAATAATGATAATAATAATATATATAATAATAATGAAAATGATGATAATAAAGAATTTATTTACAGAGGCAACACAGTTGGGATTAACCCAGTCTTCCCTCTGAACCTAGAGTATTTACATTGACGGTGTTATTGCAAAACCTCGTAACTCCAGCTTCAAACAAGCTTGAGTTACGCTGTTTTGCAATAAAAGTGACAATATTTTCACTACTTCATCATTTTCTGTGTTTTCTCTTGTCTCCTCATTGTCTTCACATGCGTTACACAGATACTCGTTACATACTGTACAGTATGCACTCCCGTCTGATGTTGTGCCTTGTGACTTACAAGGATCACATTCATTGTAAAACACCTTGAAGTAAAATTAATAATAATAATAACATAGACTTTATTTATGGAGCCTCTATGTGCCTTCTCACATGCAGTACACAGATATTCGACACATACTGTACAATATGCACTCCCATCTGAAGTTGTGCCTTGAGACTTACAAGGATCACATTCATTGTCAAAAACCTCTACTGATCCTTTGTTAATTGATTGTGAACTGCTAGCAATCTTTTCTGGAAGTAATAATGATAATAATAATATAGACTTTATTTATGGAGCCTCCATGTGCCTTCTCACATGCATTACACAGATATTCAGCACATACTGTGCAATATTCCCTTCCATCTGAGGTTGTACCTTGAAATTTACAAGGATCACATTCATTGTAGAAAACCTCTCCTGATCCTTTGTAAATTGATTGTGAACTGCTGGCCATCTTTTCTGGAAGTAATAATAATAATAATAATTTATAATAATAAGAATGATGATAATAATAATAATAATAATAATAATAATAATAATAATAGTATTGACTTTATTTATGGAGCCTCTATGTGCTTTCTCACATGCGTTACACAGATATTCTGCACATACTGTGCAATATGCGCTCCCATCTGAGGTTGTACCTTGCGACTTACAAGGATCACATTCATTGTAGTAGGCTTCTTCTGATCCTATGTAAATTGACGGTGAACCGCTGGTCATCTTTTCTGGAAGTAAAGATAATAATAACAATAATAAAGACTTTATTTATAGAGGCAACACAGTTAGGATTAACCCAGTCTTCCCTCCGAACCTAGAATATTTACATCGAACCTAGAATATTTATATCGTCGGTGTTGTTGCGAAACCTCGTAACTCAAGCTTCAAACAAGCTGGAGTTACGCTAATTTGTAATAACAGTGACGATATTTTCACTACTTCATCATTTTCTGTGTTTTCTCTGTCTCCTCATTGTCTTCATACAGTACGCAGATACTCGGCACATACTGTACAGTATGCGCTTCCATCTGATGTTGTGCCTTGTGACTTACAAGGATCACATTCATTGTAGTAGGCTTCTTCTGATCCTTTGTAAATTGATCGTGAACCGCTGGTCATCTTTTCTGGAAGTAAAAATGATAATAATCATAATAATGATGATAATAATAATAATTATTATTATAATAATAATAATAATTATTATTATAATAATAATAATAATTATAATAATAATAATAATAATAATAATAATAATAATAATAATAATAATAATAATAATAATAATAATAATAATAATAATAATAATAAAGACTTTATTAATAGAGGCAACACAGTTGGGATTAACCCAGTCTTTCCTCTGAACCTGGAATATTTAAATTGTTGGTGTTATTGCGAAACCTCGTAACTCAAGCTTCAAACAAGCTGGAGTTACGCTGTTTTGTAATAACAGTGGCGATATTTTCACCACTTCATCATTTTCTGTGTTTTCTCTGTCTCCTCATTGTCTTCACATGCGTTACACAGATACTCGTTACATACTGTACAGTATGCGCTTCCGTCTGAAGTTCTACCTTGAGATTTACAAGGATCACATTTATTGTAGTAGGCTTCTTCTGATCCTTTGTAAATTGATCGTGAACTGCTGGTCATCTTTTCTGGAAGTAAAATTAATGATAATAATAATGATAATAATAATGATATAGTCTTTATTTATGGAGCCTCTATGTGCCTTCTCGCATGTTCTACACAGATATTCGGCACATACTGTACAATATGCACTCCCATCTGAAGTTGTGCCTTGCGGCTTACAAGGATCACATTCATTGTCAAACACCTCTTCTGATCCTTTGTAAAGCGATGGTGATCTGATGTTCATCTTTTCTGGAAGTAAAAATAATAATAATATATAATATTAATGAAAATGATAATAATAAAGAATTTATTTATAGAGGCAACACAGTTGGGATTAACCCAGTCTTCCCTCTGAACCTAGAGTATTTACATTGACGGTGTTATTGCAAAACCTCGTAACTCAAGCTTCAAACAAGCTGGAGTTACGCTGTTTTGTAATAACAGTGGCGATATTTTCACCACTTCATCATTTTCTGTGTTTTCTCTTGTCTCCTCATTGTCTTCACATGCGTTACACAGATACTCGTTACATACTGTACAGTATGCACTTCTGTCTGAGGTTGTGCCTTGAGATTTACAAGGATCACATTCATTGTAGTAGGCTTCTTCTGATCCTTTGTAAATTGATCATGAACCGCTGGTCATCTTTTCTGGAAGTAAAATTAATGATAATAATAATAATAATATAGACTTTATTTATGGAGCCTCTATGTGCCTTCTCACATGTTCTACACAGATATTCTGCACATACTGTACAATATGCGCTTCCGTCTGAGGTTGTACTTTGGGTCTTACAAGGATCACATTGGTTGGAAAACACCTCTTCTGATCCTTTGTTAATATGCACTCCCGTCTGAGGTTGTACCTTGAGACTTACAAGGATCACATTCATTGTCGAATACTTCTTCTGATCCTTTGTAAAGTCTTTTTTGGAAGTAATAATAATAATAATAATAATAATAATAATAATAATAATAATAATAAAGAATTTATTTATAGAGGCAACACAGTTGGGATTAACCCAGTCTTCCCTCTGAACCTAGAATATTTACATCGTTGGTGTTATTGCGAAACCTCGTAACTCCAGCTTCAAACAAGCTGGAGTTACATTGTTCTGCAATAACAGTGACAATATTTTCACTACTTCATCATTTTCTGTGTTTTCTCTTGCCTCCCTATTGTCTTCACATGCATTACACAGATATTCAGCACATACTGTACAGTATGCACTCCCATCTGAGGTTGTACCTTGAGACTTACAAGGATCACATTCATTGTCGAAAGCTTCTGATCCTTTGTTAATTGATCATGAACTGCTGGCCATCTTTTCTGGAAGTAAAATTAATGATAATAATAATAATAATGATAATAATAATAATATATAATAATATAGACTTTATTTATGGAGCCTCTATGTGCCTTCTCGCATGCGTTACACAGATATTCAGCACATACTGTGCAGTATGCACTCCTGTCTGAGGTTGTACCTTGCGTCTTACAAGCATCACATTTATTGTAGTAGGCTTCTTCAGATCCTTTGTAAATTGATCTTGAACTGCTGGTCATCTTTTCTGGAAGTAAAAATAATAATAATAATAATAATAATATAGACTTTATAAATGGAGCCTCTATGCGCCTTCTCACATGCAGTACACAGATATTCAGCACATACCGTACAATATGCGCTTCCGTCTGAGGTTGTACCTTGCGTCTTACAAGGATCACATTCATTGTAGTAGGCTTCTTCTGATCCTTTGTAAATTGATTGTGAACCGCTGGCCATCTTTTCTGGAAGTAAAAATGATAATAATGATAATAATAATATAGACTTTATTTATGGAGCCTCTATGTGCCTTCTCACATGCAGTACACAGATATTCTGAACATACCGTACAATATGCGCTTCCGTCTGAGGTTGTACCTTGCGTCTTACAAGGATCACATTTATTGTAGTAGGCTTCTTCTGATCCTTTGTAAATTGATTGTGAACCGCTGGTCATCTTTTCTGGAAATGAAATTAATAATAATAATAATATAGCCTCTATGTGCCTTCTCGCATGTTCTACACAGATATTCTGCACATACTGTGCAATATGCGCTCCCATCTGATGTTGTGCCTTGCGACTTACAAGGATCACATTCATTGTTGAAAACCTCTTCTGATCCTTTGTAAATTGATTGTGAACTGCTGGCCATCTTTTTTGGAAGTAAAAATGATGATAATGATAAAAATAATGTAGACTTTATTTATGGAGCCTCTATGTGCCTTCTCACATGCCATACACAGATATTCTGCACATACTGTGCAATATGCACTCCCCTCTGAGGTTGTACCTTGAGACTTACAAGGATCACATTCATTGTCGAAAACCTCTTCTGATCCTTTGTAAATTGATTGTGAACTGCTGGCCATCTTTTCTAGAAGTAATAATAATAATGATAATTTATAATAATAATAATGATGATAATAATAATAATAATAATAATAATAATAATAATAATAATATAGACTTTATTTATGGAGCCTCTATGTGCCTTCTCACATGCATTACACAGATATTCTGCATATACCGTACAATATGGGCTCCCATCTGAGGTTGTACCTTGCGTCTTACAAGGATCACATTCATTGTGGAAAACCTCATCTGATCCTTTGTAAAGTGATGATGAACCGCTAGCCATCTTTTCTGGAAGTAAAATTAATAATGATAATAATAGTAAAATAGACTTCATTTATGGAGCCTCTATGTGCCTTCTCGCATGCAGTACACAGATATTCGGCACATATTGTGCAATATGCACTCCTGTCTGAGGTGGTACCTTGAAACTTACAAGGATCACATTCATTGTAGTAGGCTTCTTCTGATCCTTTGTTAATTGATCGTGAACGCTGGCCATCTTTTCTGGAAGTAAAAATGATGATAATAATAAAAATAATGTAGACTTTATTTATGGAGCCTCTATGTGCCTTCTCACATGCTGTACACAGATATTCGACACATACTGTGCAATATGCGCTTCCGTCTGATGTTGTTCCTTGAGTCTTACAAGGATCACATTCCATGTTAACCCTTTCCCAAACAAGACCTGGTTTTGACGTCCCTAGATGAAAAGGCTTGGGAAAACATTGAAACAAAAGAAGAAACTGCTGATAACCAGCAGTTTCTCCTTTTGTCTCAATATTTTCTATGTCATATTTTACATAAAACCTCTCTTTAAAAACATCAATTTTGTCATTTGTGGCAGTTTTTTAAGATGCATCACCCTAAGATTTTGTCGTTTGGGAAAGGGTTAAACACCTCTTCTGATCCTTTGTAAAGCGATGGTGATCTGATGTTCATCTTTTCTGGAAGTAAAAATAATAATAATAATAATAATAATAATAATATATAATAATAATGAAAATGATAATAATAAAGAATTTATTTATAGAGGCAACACAGTTGGGATTAACCCAGTCTTCCCTCTGAACCTAGAGTATTTACATTGACGGTGTTATTGCAAAACCTCGTAACTCCAGCTTCAAACAAGCTTGAGTTACGCTGTTTTGCAATAACAGTGACTATATTTTCATTACTTCATCATTTTCTGTGTTTTCTCTTGTCTCCTCATTGTCTTCACATGCGTTACACAGATACTCGTTACATACTGTACAGTATGCACTCCCATCTGAGGTTGTACCTTGAGACTTACAAGGATCACATTCATTGTCGAAAGCTTCTGATCCTTTGTTAATTGATTGTGAACCGCTGGCCATCTTTTCTGGAAAATAATAATGATAATAATAATGATATATAATAATATAGACTTTATTTATGGAGCCTTTATGTGCCTTCTCGCATGCGTTACACAGATATTCAGCACATACTGTGCAGTATGCACTCCTGTCTGAGGTTGTACCTTGTGACTAACAAGGATTACATTCATTGTAGTAGGCTTCTTCTGATCCTTTGTTAATGGATCCTGAACTGCTGGCCATCTTTTCTGGAAGTAAAAATAATAATATATAATGATAATGATAATAATAAAGACTTTATTATAGAGGCAACTCTGTCGGGTCAGCACCACCGGGGAGGTTGGTTGGTCGAGATTACCAATTGTCACCTCCACCACTCTCTGCAGCGTATCTGGTTTAGGGGTCTGCCTTTTTATATGCCCGAAGGGTCGTATTATGTTATGGCCCCGGCCGTCTGTCCGTCCGTCTGTCTGTCCGTCTGTCCGTCTGTTAGCAATTTCTTGTGTGCGCAACTCCTCCTACAGTTTTGATCGGAATTTGATAAAACTTGCCACAATGAATCTCCATGGTGTCTAGTTGTGCACACCGCTTACGGAATTCAGATAACTCTTTTCGTTCTTGAATTATCTGCCCTTGAATGAAAAAAATGCCCATTTTACTGACAAGCCCCTCTCGGGCGTATATGCTCCGCTCTGTGAAGCTCTTGTTTCCAGCTGTCGTTTCCAATAAATGATAGATTCCTCCTTACTGTCGACTAGGCACTCTCTTGACCCCATCTGGTTACACTTCTTGTTTGCTTTTAGGTCCACCCCTGCTTGCTTAGATCTGTTTTGTCAGCACCAACGGGGAGGTTGGTGGGTCCAGATTACCAATCGTCGCCTCTAACACTCTCTGAAGTGCATCAGGTTTTGGGGTCTGCGGTTTCTCAAGCTGTCTTCTCCAGTGAAGGAGAGACTCCTCCTTACTATAGACCAAGTAATCTTTGGGCCCAAACTGGTGACACTTCTCGTTTGCCTTGAGGCATGTCGCATCAAGAGGATCCACCCCCGCCTGCTGAGCCAAGACCGCATGTTTTTTATAGCCTGCCAGGTGCTGGGTCAGGTCCTCAACCTTGAGGCAGCGAAACTGGCACAATGAGCAGTAATACGGCACCTGGTCCCGTCCCAAATGTTCCCTCAAGATATGGCTTTCCATACGGTACTTCTGGTCCACATACTCTGTCCCCTTGTGCATGCAGTACAGGCACAAGTTTGCTCTGCCTTTCTTGCGGGCGGCCTTGTCCAGTTCATCTCCTTCGGTGCGTAGTTGGTCGATTTGGTTTTCCATGGTTGTTGCCCAATTGCCGCCTCTAACACTCGCTGAAGTGCATCAGGTTTTGGGGTCTGTCGTTTCTCAATCTGTTTTCTCCAGTGAACGAGGGACTCCTCCTTAGTAAATACTAGGTAATCCTTGGGCCCAAACTGGTGACACTTCTCGTTTGCCTTGAGGCATGTCGCATCAAGAGGATCCACCCCGCCTGCTGAGCCAAGACCGCATGTTTCTTATAGCCTGCCAGGTGTTACGCCAATTTCTGGATCTTCAGGCATCAAAATTGGCAAAGGGAAGAGAAAGACTCCACACATATTCCTTGCCTTTCTTTGTTAGTTCGATCATGGGTCGGGCTATCCTGGCAAAGTCTTTAACGAAACGTCTGTAGTATGATCCAAGGGCAACAAACTGCTTAATCTGCTTTGCTGATTTGGGTATTGGCCACTGCACCACTTTTGCTATGTTTACGGGATTGGGTTTGACGCCACAATTGGAGACCACATGTCCCAGGAAAGTAACTTCTTCTTGTAACATATTGCATTTTCCTAGTTTAAGGTTTAGTCCTGTCGTCTCTTTGCAGGCAGAATTGTGATGCCTCAGGATAAATGAAGAAGACCCATTTCAAAAATTCCTTTCATCCAGTTTAATACCATCAACTTCAAGATTGTGTACAGTGTGTGTCTTTGCCGTAAACGAACTGTTGATGGGAGAAACCATCAAAAATGTTACTTCGGATTTCATAGCGTGCCGAGCAACATGGCGTCCGCTGCAAAAAAGGCGGTCACGTGATAATTTTCGCAAGACTTTTCGTCCCAAATAATTTCGAGAGCACTTAGTATCGTCCGATAAAAGAGCGAACATGACAAGAATAGAACAAGACCAGCCTGCAGTCTAGCCTTATTCTATACTGCCTGCTTCTTTAACTTTAGCATAGCAATGGTTAAAAACAGGCATCGGTGAAGGTTTGTAAACCCTGAAGAGGCTTGGGAAAACATTGAGACAAAAGAAGAAACTGCTGATAACCAGCAGTTTCTCCTTTTGTCTCAATATTTTCTGAGCTATATTTTGCATATATCTTTCAACATGGTTTTTGTTGTCTTAAGAATTTGTATACGCCCGAAGGGTGGTATTACGCCCGAAGGGTGGTATTATGTTATCGTCTGCTTTGTCTGTCTGTCCGTTAGCAAATTCGTGTCCGGTCCATAACTTTCAAACTATAGGGCCTATGGTTTTGAAACTTCACAGGTTTATAGATCTTATAGCTAGGGTGTGCAGAGTGCAAGAACAACAACTCTATCATTTGTAATTTTTGAGTTATTGCCCTTTATTTGATTCAGTTAGCAAATTCGTGTCTGGCCCATAACTTTGAAACTATAAGGTCTATGGTCTTGAAACTTCACAGGTGTATAGATCTCATACCCTAAAATTTTGTCCTTTGTTAAGAAGTAGGTGTCAGACCTAACAGTTTGGGTCAGTCGGCTTTTATGTCCATCCTTGTTTTTCGAGATTGATATTTATCCGTTTAATCCTAGCAGATATCCATCGAATCTAGAACAAAGAATGTCCCTTCTCGTAGAACTTGCCAGGCTATTCATAGAATAGTGGGGCTTTTCCAGTCACCAGGACGTTTGCATAAAGCTGTCATATATCTTTCTGTTGATGCTATTGCTCTGAAACTTTGCACATGCTTCTGTGACCATAATACCAGCCTCTACACAAAGATTCAGTACCCTGACATCATAAAGTTGAATTCTAACCCTTTTTGGACTTGAAATTTTTATGCCCCTGTATCAAAAGATAGGGGGCATATTGTTTTACTCCTGTCTGTCTGTCCGTCAGCCTATCTGTCATTCCAAAACTTAAAATGGTATTAATTTTCTCAACAACTATCAGACATACAAAACCCAAATTTTGTATGTAGCCTTTTTACAATGATATCTATCAGATCCATACAAGATGACCCTCCTCAAGGTCATCCTTTAATCCTTTTAACCGTTAAAATGCAACTTAACGTGAAAACTTATTTTGAAAACTTAACACTGCCATTTTCTTCAAAAGTAGTAGACATACAAAAGCCCAAATGTGGTATGTAACCTTCTTTCAATTATATCTATCTGTTCCATGCAACATGACCTTCCTCAAGGTCATCCTTTAACCCTTATGCACCCTTAGCATGGAACTTTACATGAAAACTTAACATGGAAACTTAAACTTTTCTATTTATCCAAAAGTATTAGGCATACAAAGCCCAAATTTGGTATGTAACCTTCTTTTAATGATATCAATATGTTTCATGCAATAGGACCTTTCTCAAGGTCTTGTTTTAATCCTTATTAACCCTTAACATTCAAGTCAACATGAAATTTTAACATGAAAACTTATTGTTTGCATTTTCTCCAAAAGTTTTGCACAAGCAACTCAACAATGGGTATTTCTTAGTTCCAACCTCAGTTCAAGGTCAACCATGTAGGTCAAGCTCATAGAAAAATAGCAATTTCAGGGGCATCACAAACACATCTTATTTTCACTAGATCTATCCAGCTCCTGTTTTTAACTTTTAACCCTTTCCCAAATGACAAAAATTTAGAGTTGTCTAAATTGAAAGCTGTTGCAGACTACAAAATGGATGTTGCTTTTGGTACAATATAGCATGGAAAATATTGAGGCAAAAGAAGAAAATGCTGATAATCATATCATGCTGATTAGCAGCATTTTCTTCTTTTGCCTCAATGTTTACCCAAGCCTTATAGTTTTATATCAGGGACGTGAAAACCAGGTCTTGTCTGGGAAAGGGTTTACTTTTAACTCAAAATAAGATTTCTCAAATCAATCCCACTTGAAAAATAAAATTTGAAAAAAAAAAAAATAAGACATTTTAGGAAAAGTCTTGGTCAGTTCGATCACTATCATTTTATCTGTGATGGGATTGGTCAGATGGCACCTGATTCTCACTCTTGGTGATTCTAATTGGTAGATAGCATGGCGGGAAATCATGTGACATAAGAAATTCAGAAAATTGTCAATAATTTAGTTAAAACTAGACCAATTTGAATAAGATTAGTAGCAGAGAAAATGCCAGGAATTAGATTAATGTGATAGATCTTTTAGAAATCAGCTGATAATAAAGTTATTGACGACCAACCAAAATTTTTTATCAGTTAATTTTTTAAAAGATTTAGCTCACATTAAGGTTTACGAACTGAGAATGAAAACACCACTTTCTAGCCATATGAAATGCATCAAATTACACACACGTGTAAATACACTTCACATAACTTGATTCACCGTGCCAGATTTCAAGATTATGCTTCAAGAAGAAAATAATTTATAAATATTATTTTACTCTATATTCATATGCAAGGGAGGTAATTTTGAACATTTTTGTCAAATATTTCCATAAGTATGCACTAATTCAAAATTCTAAACCATACAAAATGCTAATGTTTGTTTTTGGAATGAAAATAGAACACAGTTTAGGAATTACTGGCACCTTCCAAATTTCGCATTTGGATCTGCATTTCATTCTCAGTTCATAAACCTTAAGCAAATCACTGGCCTTTTCCCGCCTTCTGTTTGGAATCCTTTTTTTCAAATTGGTCATATATTAACATAATCATCAAAAATGTTGTGTACATGGATAGGGACAACAAAATTGTGTTTTATATTTTGTGCTTTAACCCATTACCAAACAACCACAATTTTAGGGTGCTCCAAATTGAAAGATCCTGCAGACCACAAGTGAATGGAATTTTTAATTTTTAGGTCTTTGTGAATGGAAAACATTGTGGGAAATGAAGAAATTTCTTCATTTCCCACAACATTTTCCAAAGCTTTTTTCTTTAGGGGAGTCAAAAGGAGTTAGTGTGTGCAAATGGGTTAACACTTTTATATAGGGATATTATTTCTTGTACATTTTCTTTGATTTTGCATTAACTCATTGAAAAACTTCAAAAGCTATAGACGTAACTCATGTTTTTCTCTGTAGTATAAATGTTTGTGATATGCAGAAATCATGTGCATGATTGTGTTATTGTCCAACAAGATTAACCCGGGACATCTGCATATGTAATGACCCTACTTCGGCAATGTTTTGTTAAGACGTTCAACTAATGGACTTAGCGCACGAAAATTAAGTTGTCCCTGGTTAATTTTGGTGGACAATATAAATGGTTGTCTGCTCCAAGTTTTGCACTGTATGTGTATTACTGTTTGTCACTTTTATGTATGGTATAATATAATACTGGTATGAATTTATAATTCTATTGCAACAAAATAAAGGTCAAGTTATTTATTTTAACAAAAAATGTTTGTTTTCAATTTTTACTGGCAGACTTCCCTTTAAAAATCAGGTAACAGTGTATGAACAACTCTTTCAAAGAAAGCTTAACCCCATCCCAAACAAGACCTGGTTTTGACGTCCCTAATTGTAATGACTTGGGAAAACATTGAAACAAAAGAATAAACTGCTGAAAACCAGCAGTTTCTCCTTTTGTCACAATATTTTCTGTGCCATATTTTACATAAATCCTATATTAATAACATCTATTTTGTCATTTGTGACAGACTTGAAGACGACCACCATAACATTTTGTCGTTTGGGAAAGGCTTAACCCTTTCCCAAACAAGACCTTGTTTTGACGTCCCTAATAGAAGATGCTTGGGAAAACATTGAAACAAAAGAAGAAACTGCTGAAAACCAGAAGTTTCTCCTTTTGTCTCAATATTTTCTGTGCCATATTTTGCACAAATCTTATCTTTAATAATATTCATTTTGTCATTTGTGGCAGTTTTGAAGTGGATCACCCTAAAATTTTGTCATTTGGGAAAGGGTTGAGATAGTGGGGTTGGGGTGAAGGAGGAAAGGAAAATGCTCATAACTACCAATTTCTTCTTTACTCTCAAACAAGAAATTTCTTACCATATAAAATGAGAATGTAAAGTATTATGCAGTAACTGTTGCTGACATTGGTATAGCTCATGATAAATGACCTGGCAGAGCATCCCTAGCTATTAGCTAGGAATGCTTTGCCAGGTCATTTATTGTGAGCTATATCACAGAGTAGGCCTCTGCATCGACAAGATGGATTGTATGGGGGTTAAACCATTACCAGATGACAAAATTTTAGACAGGTCTAAATTCAAAGATGATGCAGATGACAATTTCAAGTGAACAAACTTGAAAATGTTTTGGTCTTCTTGGGTAGAAAACATTGTGGGAAATGAAGAAATTGCTTATCAAAAGCAATTTCTTCTTTTTTCCATGATGTTTTCAAAAGCCTTTTCTTCTAGGGTGTCAAAAGGCATCAATGTGTGTTATTGGGTTAACCCTCTTCCAAACGGTGAAAGTTTAGGGTGATTCAATTTGAAAACTGCTTCAAATGTCAAAACTATTAAATGTCGATACACTAGCTTTTCGGCATAACCTAATTATAATTTCGCCATGAACAGTAATTTTCAATTGGGGACAGTCCCAATTTTGGCGAAGGCTTGATGCAGAAAATTGGGATTTCTTGCGCGAGTACAAACACAGGTTCCGATCAGAGCCATCAGCTGATCATCCCATTTTTACAATTAAACCCTGTTACTTAAGCGTGGAAAAGCTAACCAATTCCCAAACGACGAAAATTTGGACTGTTCCAATTTGAAAGCTGCTGCAGACGACAAAATTAATTGGATGTTATTTAAGATAAGATTTGTATATAATATAGCCCAGAAAATATTGAGGCAAAATGAGAAAATGCTGATTATCAGCATTTTCTTCTTTTGCCTAAATGTTTTCCAAAGCCTTTTCTTAAATGAACATCAAAACCAGGTATTATTTAGGAGAGCGTTAAAAGGTTTTGATCTCAAAACAACTAAGTAACTTTTGTCAATTATTGTCAGAAAGGATATTTGCTATGCGATGCGTCATGTTTCGAAGCAAAGCTCCATCGATTGATAGTCTCCTATGTTATTGAATGAGATATCATGGCTTGGCAATTTGCAAATGGATAAGCCTCAATGTTTTCACAGGTTCTTTTTCTCTATAAGGCTCGTCAAAACCAGGTCATGTTTGGGAAAGGGTAAAGTCACAAGCAATTTCTTCATATCCCACAATGTTTCCCAAAGCCTTATTTTGTGGGGCGTCATTTTGTGTCACTGTGTGGTAATGGGATAATTTGTAAATGATTCATCCATAGGTAACAGATACAGTAGACTTTAGTTATGTCAACATCGGATCCATCCAAATTCTGCTGAAGTTGAAGTGAATATCTGATTCTGTCATCATCAATGTTAGACAAAATTATTTTGAAATAAATTCAGTCAATGAAATAAAGTAGGAAAAGGAGAGAAATTGCTTGATTTGAGCAATTTCTTTCATTTTCCTACAATATTTAAATCATAAATGTACTTGAAGACCAATACAAGAGGGCCAAGATGGCCCTGTATCGCTCCACTGGCTTTTAGACATTTAGACTACTAACTTCTTCAAGGAATACAATAGAGGTCTATTCAAAGAAGATTCATGCTACACCAGAATGAAATCCAATAAGTGATTAAGGAGCAGAATTGTTTTTAAAATTTTCTTAAAATTACACTGTTTCATAAAGCGAAAAAAAATCCTAGCCCACAACGGTCATGCTTTTCATCCAATCGTGAAGGAATTTGGAAGAGATTCATGCAAGGAAGATTCCTGTGAAGTTCGGTTGAAATTGGTCCTGTAGTTTTGGAGAAGAAGATTGTTTAACAATTTTTCGAAAATTCAATTTAATCAAATTTATTAAAATTTAAGTTCTTCACAGAAATTATTTTTTTCATGAATTTAGAGGAGATAAATGCAAGGAAGATTCGTGTGAAGTTTGGTTGAAATTGGTCCAGTAGTTTTGGAGAAGAAGAAATTTTAAATTTTTTTCGAAAATTTAATTCAATTAAATTAATTAAAATTCAAGTTCTGCATAGATTTAATTCTTTTGAAGGAATTTGGTAGAGATTCATGCAAGGATGATTCGTGTGAAGTTTGGTTGAAATTGGTCCAGTAGTTTTGGAGAAGAAGAATTTTTAAAGATTTTTCGAAAATTTAAATCAATTAAATCAATTAAAATTCAAGTTCAGGGCGGATTTTATTCTTTTGCAGGAATTATGTAGAGATTCATGCAAGGAAGATTTCTGTGAAGTTTTGTAGAAATTGGTCTAGTAGTTTTGGAGAAGAAGAATTTTTAAAGATTTTTTCGGAAATTTAATTCAATTAAATTAATTAAAATTCAAGTTCTGCATAGACTTTATTCTTTTGAAGGAATTTGGTAGAGATTCATGCAAGGATGATTCGTGTGAAGTTTGGTTGAAATTGGTCCAGTAGTTTTGGAGAAGAAGATGGTTAAAGAAAAAGTTTACGCACGGACGGACGCACGCACGGACGGACGACGGACACAGGGCCATGACATAAGCCCCGCTGGCCTTCGGCCAGTGGAGCTAAAAAATGCATAAATATAATTTTGTAATAATACAAAATGATTATCCACTGTATCATCTTCGCTAGCCAAGGTTGAACCCACCTATGTTTGTATTCACCCTTGGCGGATTTAGTCCGATTTTCTTGAAATCGCGAAGCGCCACCCAGCGGTTGTCCTGCTGGTTGTTTACGTTATTTCGTCCATTATTGATGACATCATTAACGTGCGATGTCTTTCGCGTCATACATCATGCGGATTAGGTAAAAGTTAGCTGCTTCTTTGGTCGAGTTGTTGAAAGTATAATAATTTGTCGATTAAAGATTGGGAATTCCTGTCTATTGCAGTGGAATTCTTAGGAAAAATCGCCCATCTTTGCAATTTTGAGTTGCAAATGCAATGCTTTTTGCCGCCCGTTGTCATGAGTTGGTTACTCATAACAAATGTATCAGTCGACAATCTGATTGGTTCCAGTGAGACCTCGCTGGAACCAATGAAAACGCTTTCCAGGACACCAAGAAAATCGGGACTAAATACACCAAGGGTGAATACAGAAACAATGTTACGTTATGTAACCCTTGGCTAGCGAAGATGCCACTGTATATGAAAGGACAGTCAGAATAGGGAATTATTCTAACCAGTAAACCATGACGTAATTTCTGGCAAACCAAAAGGATTTCGTGTGTGTTGTTATAAAATCTTGCAACTACAGCTTGATTCAAGGCGTAGTTACAAGATTTTGAAACAACACCTACGGTTTATCAAAACATAACAGTAAACCCATTCTGTTTTTAGCCCAAAATTCATTGGTATTCCACAACAAGATTTCTGAATCAATAGTCTGATGTTAGCAACTGAGCTACTGTTGCGCATTGCCAATCTTCACAAAGGGGGAGAGAAAAACACAGATCTACAAGACAAGTGTTTCACCTAAATAAATTAAATTCTATCCATCACAATGTAACATTTAGGCCGTCCTCACCAGCCAGTCTAATTATCAAGTTTAAATTTCAAAACTACACAGCCGGAAATCTGATTGGATGAGGTCAAATATCTCATTTTGCCTCGTCCAATGAGATTGCTTGTAATGTAATTTTGACAACATATATCTATTTTTAAATATTTAAAATGGTTGGTGATTACATGCCTTGATAATAATACCAATTTGATCAAACACGAGATTGCATTCCCATTATATAAATAATATCTTAGAATCTATACATTTATCGTTGATACATTCACTACTATTCATTAACTCCGAACACTACACAATCCCAAGTACCATCACTTGATACAAAGGCAAAAAAACTTTTGAAATCATTAAGGAAAAGTGACAAAATGCTGGTAATTTCTTTATCATGTCACACTATTTTCTATCCTACCATTCTTGACATACTTTTCACGGTGTATAATCATGTGACTCAGAATTTCCGATAATCTTCAATATCTTTTTTTAATACTTGACCAAATTGAATTAGGTTTGAAGCAGAGGTGGGAAAATGCCAGGAATAAGCTGGATGTGTTGGATTTTTATCAGTTGATTTTTCAACAAGAGTGCCATGGTCACAATATACGCCGCCCCAGAGACTAAGTTTTAAGGGGGCATAACTCAGGCAAAAATCAATGAACCATAAAATTCTTCCTTCATGCACATCTACCAATTCAGGTGATAACATTGACCAAGTTTCAAGAAGATCCAGCCAGAAACTTAGGAGGAGTTGCGTTGACAAGAAAAATGGACGTATGTACGGACGGATGGACGGACGGATGGACGGACGGACAGACAGAGAAGATGACGCCAATATACGTCCGCCTCCGGCGGCGTATAAAAATCAACTACATCCATCTAATGCGTGACGTCTGTCCACATTCTCTGCTTCAAACCGAATTCAAATCAGTCGCATATTAACAAAATTATTGAAGATTTTCTGAAAATATTGTATCACGTGATTATCCACCATGCTTTTTGCCTACTTCTATACTAGCCAAGAATAAATTGAAATATACCTAGGCAAGAAACTTTGTCAGCAGTGAACTCATTACCAAACAGCAAAATTTTAGCAAGATATTTCTTGTCACAAGTGATTTCATCATTTTCTATTATGATTTCCGAAGCATTTGTCTTTTGAGGTGCCAAAAGGTATCACTGTTTGTGAAATTTTTAAACAATACATAAGATATGTAAGTTTTTTTCATAAAATTGTAAAAGCTGACGGTTTCAACATAAGTTTGTCTGTTTTTAACCCTTTCCCAAACAAGACCTGGTTTTGACATCCCTATTAGAAAGGCCTTTGGAAAACATTGAGGCAAAAGAAGAAAATGCTGATAATCAGCATTTTCTCCTTTGGCCTCAATATTTTCTGAGCTTTATTGTACACAAACTCTATGTTTATCAACATTAATTTTGCCCTACGCAGCAGCTTTCAAATAGGACCACCCCAAAATTTGTTGTTTGGGAAAGGGTTAATTCAACTCTTTCCCATCCTATATGTGTGGTCTGGAAAAACATCAAAGCAAAAGAAAAATGTAAATACTGATACCCAGCATGCTTTTCCCTAAACATCTTGGCAAGATCTATAATGCAGAAAAACTCAATTTTTTGTTAAGTTTCGTCCTTTGAGAGAAGTTGCTGAGAGCAACATGATGGTAACTATTTGTAGGAAATACCTATGTATTTTATGGCATGGAAAGCAATGATGGAAAAGAAGAAAATACTAGTTATTGCCATTTTCTTCTATTATGTCGATGTTTTCTAAAGCTTTCTATTATGATAATGGAAAAGCCATGTCGTGCTGAATTCATAAGCAACCAGGCACTGTAGGATAAGATCAGACTATACATAATTGAACTGGGATCTGGAAAACGGTCCCTTATAGCATTTGAGATTTTCATGTTTCAAGATCAGTATGTGACTAGGTGCAGTCTGACATGGATCCATGCTACAGACCATGGTTAAGCTATTAGAGAACAAAATGGTTCCTGGTCAGACTGCATGTATACGCAGGCTGATCAGGAACCATGTTGGGCTCAAAAGCCTTAAAGGACTTTTTTCAAGATCCTGGCTCAATTATATGTTGTACTATGCTGCTCGCTAAAGCAACCAGAGTCTAATGAATCAGCATTTACAATTGACAAGGTTTACTCTCCCCAAAACAAGACCTTGTTTTGACTTCTGGAACAGAAAAGGCTTGGAAAAACATCGACGCAAAAGAGGAAAATTTTTATAACAAGCAATTTCTGTTTGTTTGCACTTCTTCTTTTTGTTTTGTTTTGAATATTCGCTTGATCTATATTTTTTTCAAAGATAATCATAATGTGTTAACCCTTTCCCAAACGACAAAATTTTAGGGTGATCAGATTCAAAAACTTCAACAAAAGACAAAATGGATGTTATCATAGATAGCATTTGTCTCGAATATGACACAGAAAATATTGAGACAAAAGAAGAAACTGCTGGTTATCAGCAGTTTCTTCTTTTGTTTCAATGTTTTCCCAAGCATTTTCCATTTGAGACGTCAAAACCAGGTCTTGTTTGGGAAAGGGTTAATAAACTTTCATCTTGTCATCTGTAGCAGCTTCAAAATACCAGTCTAAATTGTGTTGGTTGGGAAGGGGTTAAAGTCATTGTGTGTTAATAGTCACGTCGCTGTTATCAATACTAATTTTGTAAGTCAATAATAAATGTAAAATAATGAAAAAATATAGTACATGCACTAAACTTTACAAAACTGAGACAAAATAAATGTATATATCATTAAATGGTTGAAATTATTCAACAACGCACTTTGTACAGCCTTAACAACAAAACAATAACATAAAACACAACAAAAATGTACAGAAACTTGGGTTTTAACCCTTTCCCAAACAAGACCTGGTTTTGATGTGCCTTATAGAAAAGCCTTGGGAAAACATTGAAACAAAAGAAGAAACTGCTGATAACCAGTAGTTTCTCCTATTGTCTCAATATTTTCTGAGCCATATTTTACACAAATTCTATCTTTAATAACATCCATTTTGTCATTTGTGTCAGTTTTGTGAAGTGGATCACCCTAAAATTTTGCCGTTTGGGAAAGGGTTAAATGAGAGCGCCAGTCACAATATACCAAGCTTTTTTTTTTTGCACAGACCCATTACCAGACATCAAAATTTTAGACTGGTCAACTTGTCACAAGTAATTTCTTCATTTTCCACAATATTTTTGAAAACCTTTATCTTGTAGGGCATCAAAAAGTTACAATGTATAAGAATGAGGTTTAAGCCCCCCAGCCCCCCCCCCCCTTCTGTGATGCAGCATCCCCCTTTTTCTCCAAGACAGAGTAATTTGGCAAAACTAATATGCCCATGGTCTTGTGACTGCTGATAACCAGCAGTTTCTCCTTTTGTCTCAATATTTTCTATGCCATATTTTACACAAATTCTATCTTTAATTAACTTCTATTTTGTCATTTGTGGCAGTTTTTGAAGTGGATCACCCGAAAATTTTGACATTCTGGAAAGGGTTAATGTATGGTATGTAGCAAGAAAGGGTCTTTAGGATTTGGACATGGCAGATGGACAGATGGAGGTGATACCAAGACTATTTACCTTTAGCAGCAAATTAAATGGAAAAAGGATAATTTCAGTCTTGATCTAGCTGGCAAACTTTGTAACCATCAAGTTTGTACTCTTGCACATTATGTAATCAAAAATACACTGGACCTCTCATTAAACAAGCCCTGGTTTAGACATCCCTTACAAGAAAAGCTTGGCAAAACATTGAGGTAAAAGAAGAAAATTCTGACAACCAGTATTTATCAGTTACTCTCAACTTTTTCCTGACCATAACATACAAAATATTCCATTTTAATGATTATTCATTTTGCAATCTGCAAATGTTACAGCTTTAATAATATTTATAATATAGTTGTCATCAAAAGATTTCATTGATTTTAGAAAGGCTTAAACTAAGGAGTATAAACATGATTAATACAGAGAGCAATAAAATAATTCGTTAGAAATTGTATCCCCTCACTATTAACAGAAATCCACTAACATAATACAAAATAAACTAACATAATGACTATTCTGACAGATATATACCTTGAAATACTTGACTTGTGAGCAACAATAATGGACAATGATTTTGTCATTTGAGAAGGGTAAAAGATGTAGATCTATCATTTTGAAATACAGCGAGTGCAATACATGCGAGACTATTCAACACAATTGACCTTGTTTTAACCCTTTCCCAAACAAGACCTGGTTTTGACGTCCCTAACGTAAAAGACTTGAGAAAACATTGAGGCAAAAGAAGAAATTGCTTTTGTCTCAATATTTTCTGTGTTATATTATACAATCCTATCTTTATCAGCATACATTTCGTCCGCTACAGCAGCTTTCAAACTGGACCATCCCATATTTGTGTTGTTTGGGAAAGGGCTAAATAGATCTACATGTTTGTTGCTGATCAACTTGTAAGGTCAAATTTCTCGTTGACCTCATTGATTACATGTATGTGTCCAGGGTTTTTTACTAATGAACTAGGTTTAACTTCATTTTAACCAATTACCACTCAGTAAATGCCTTTTGACACTCCACAAGATAATGGCTTGGAAAACTTTGTGGAAAATGAAGAAATTGCTTGTGACAAGCAATTTCTTCATTTTCCACAATCTTTTATACTCCAAAAGACCAAAATATATAAAATTTTATTCACCTGAAGTTGTTGTCTGCCAAGACCTTTGAATTTGGACTGGTCTATGAGTTTGTCGTCTGGTAATGGGTTAAACAGTATTCCAATCATAAATTGTGATTTCCATCACCAGTACTACCTTGTAACACTTTCGAAACCTCCAGGTGATCATTCCACTTAGGTTTAAGATTATCCGTGAATTGGTGGGAAATAAATGTTAGAAACATGCTACCAACTGCAACATGGCAAACACCGCTTAATTTATCAAATCTATTGGCTCTTTCCCAAACAACAAAATTTTAGGGTGATCCACTTCAAAAACTGCCACAAAAGACAAAATGGGTGTTATTAAAGATGGGATTTGTGTGAAATATGGCACAGAAAATATTGAGACAACAGGAGAAACTGCTGATGACCAGCAGTTTCTCCTTTTGTCTCAATATTTTCTATGCTATATTGTACACTACTGACTTCCTTTTTAACATCAATTTTGTCTTCTACCGTCTAAGGCAGCTTTTAAATCGGACCACCCTAAAAATTTTGTCGTTTGGGAAAGGGTTAAATGAATAAAGGCTTCATACATAAGACAGGTATTGGTTAATACAAAGGGACGCTCAAATAATGACTTTAAAAGTATAATTGAGATGACTATGTCATGAAAAATGGATTTGTAGGGTTTTCTTTATGCCATTGCAACACATGAGATTCAATATAATGGGATATGTCACCATACTCTATTGTTAGAATTCAAGTACTGTAATTAATAAAACAAATTGTTTCAAGTCAAAATAAATTTGAAATATTGCTTTTCAATAAAAACCTCGTAACTGCAGCTTAAAACAAGCTGCAGTTATGAGGTTTTTGTTGAAAAGCCATTATATAATCTCTTAATTAAATATTCTGAGAATTCTTCTCCGCTGCTTCTCTTGCTAACCTTACAGCCTTTGCTCGCTGATTTGCATAGATTCTTAAGAATAAGGCAATAAAGACAACAATGATCCCTAACCCTCCTATCACCGTAACAGGATGCCCATAGATGATACACGAGAGCATGATGGCAAACCCTTGTCTCAAGGTCATTATGATGGTGAAGGTCACGGGGCCAAACTTCTCAATTGTGTAAAATATAAACAACTGCCCACAAGCAGAGCATAAACTGAGAGTGATAGAGTGGATAATGAAGGTTGGATGATTCAACATAAATACAATACATTCTACAAACCCTCCTTGTTCAATAAGGGACACACTTGTAAGGAGACAAGAGAACATGTTTACACCAGCCATCATCTGTATGGATGACATTTTGTACTGGCGGAATAACTCCCCTTGCCAGTTTGACGTAAAACTATCAAAACACATGTAACCTGCGAGTAAAATAACACCAGATATGGTTGTGGTCTTTTCTTGGTTCTTCGTGACGTCGCCGCTTGTGAGTAGAAACAGTCCGACACCGACGGATATCAAGGCTGCGGTGAAATATTCGTGATAATCATACGTCTTTCTGGACACAACCTTCCCCATCAGCATGACAGGGATAACTTTGGATGCTTTAGCCAGGACCTGAGTGGGAAAGCTGACAAACTTGAGAGCTTCATACTGAAACCAGCTGCTCATGATGTTAGAGAACGAGCTGTACGAGTATTTATACAGGGGGGCTGTATGGGGAGGCTGTTTCTTCATAAATAATACTGTTATACCAATCAGGAAAGCTAGAATTCGGTTTATAAACACCAAAAATTGTGAGTTTTTGAAATACTCTCCGGGTGCCTTGTCCGTTCGTCCATACTCGAATGTCATGATTCGCTCCTGTAGCACTCCCCATGTGAGGTACGATACTTGTAGACCCACAAAACAGAAAATGAGAGTGAAGGCGTTCACTGACAGGTTACTCTCTTTCTTCCCGCCCCCTGTGTTCTGATTGGTCTGTGGTAATAACTCCGCCTCTTTACCGAATACACACAACTTGGCTAGTTGTTGGAGAAAACTTGGACCTGAAAGGAAAAAGAAGACCATTAGACCAACATCTTTTCTCTCATTGTTTTCAGATGTGTTTTTGTTCAGGATCTAAAAACCAATGACAGGTTGGGAAAAGATAACTGTTTAAACTCCAATTATTCTGGATTTGAAAAGCTAGCAGACTTCAAAATTGCAATATATAAAATGCAATATTTTATTTAATATTAATCAAACCCTATGTTGTGGGTATTCATTGGGATTGTCTCATTGAGACGATTCAAATGAGTATAAATAACATAGAGTTTAAACTTGAAATAACAAATTTATTAAATCTTCACTTTTTAAAAACTTGTCTGTAGCTTTGGGTGGGTGATTAAAAAGCACTAACTTATTTATTGCTTTTGGCAACATCTTGAAACTAAGCTTTTATTGAACCATTTCTTTCCTTAACGCTTTACCAAACGACAAACTTTTAGGGTGATCCAAATTGAAAGATCCTGCAGACAACAATTTCAAGTGAATGGAATTGTTAATTTTTAGGTCTTTTTGGATGGAAAACATTGTGGGAAATGAAGAAATTGCTTGTCACAAGCAATTTCTTCATTTTTCACGGTGTTTTCCATGGCTATTACTTTGTGGGGAGTTAAAAAGAGTCATTGTGTGGTAATGGGTTAATCTTAGGCACAAAGAATTTTTTATGCATAGCCATCTAAATATTGACAGGAATTTTGCCATTGTCCATTAATACTAATCCTACATATAAATATTGTTAAAGTTAGATGGTTCCATTTCAGAAAATTAACCCTTTCACAATAAAGGACCCAGATTTTGATGTCCTTAGTAAAAAAGGCTTGGAAAACATTAAGGCAAAAGAAGAAAATGCTGGTAACCTGCATTTTCTCCTTTTTCTTAAATATTTTCAGTGCTATTTTATGCACATATTTTACCTCTATCAACATCCATTTTTCATCTGCATCAGCTTTCACATTGGACCAACCTAAAATTGTGCCGTTTGGGAAAGGGTTCAACATGATGTTTTCAAAAAATGTTTCAATAATTTACAAGACAAAAGTTACTTTTATTGATACTTCATAGAAAGACCTAGATCTATACATAAAAATCTGTTATTCCATTACTAGACGACAAAATTTTGGACTGTTCCAATTTGAAAGGTGTTGCAGACGACATATTCAATTTCATACAAAATTAAAATTTTATTACACTTTTGAAAATATAGTGGGAAATGTAAATGTAAAGCAATTTCTTCATTTTCCACAATGTTTTCTTCAGCCTTATTCTTTAGAGGCGTCAAAAAGCATCAATGTGTGGTAATGGGTTATGTGAAGGTAATGTATGAAATATTAGTATAATGTAGTGACCATTAATCCTTTCCAAAATGACACTTTTTGACTTTCTGATTGAAGAGTTTATGCAGACCCCAAAGATGATGTTAACCCATTACCACACAATGACTCTTTTTTGACTCCTCACAAGATAATGCTATGGGAAAACATTGTGGAAAATGAAGAAATTGCTTGTGACAAGCAATTTCTTCATTTCCCACAATGTTTCTACCTAAAGAGACCAAAACATTTAAAATTTCATGTACTTAAAGTTGTCGTCTGCAACTTCTTTGAATTTGGACTAGTCCAAATTTTTGCCGTTTGGTAATGGGTTAATGAATCCTTTCCAAAACAAGCAAAATTTGTGCTGGTCTAATGTGTAAGGAGTCGTCTAAAACAAAATAATATCAAATGTATAAAATTTATAGATCTATGATTAAGAAACTGTTGAAAGAAAAGAAGAAATTGCTGGTTATCAGCAATTTCTAAAGTTTTCCACACCTTTTTTTTAACCAATTTATTACCAGACAGCAATATTTTAGACTTGTCCAAATTCAAAGATGTTGAAGATGACAATTTCAAGAGAACGAAATTTAAAATTTATTAGTCTTTCATGTTTATAAAACTGGAAAAAGAAGTAATCGCTTGTCACAAGCACTTTCTTATTTTTCCAAAATGTTTTCTTAAAGCCTTTATCTTGTGAGGTATCAAAAGCTGTCCATTTGTTGGGTTAAGGAATGCTAAGTCAACAATGCCATTATGGAAATCATGAGTAACATCTGGTTATAATACTCATAAATGGACAAACAATTGATTCTTTCTACCATGTGCTGCTGCTGCAGACAACAGAAATGGATGATTATGAAGATAATGTTTGTGTACAATTTAGTGCAGAAAATATTGAGGCAAAATGAGTAAATGCTGGTTACCAGCCTTTACTATTAGGGGTGTCAAAACCTTGGGGAGGTCTAATTCCAATTAACCTTTCAAATTACATAACAATCAATCTGATTGGTCGAGACATATGTCTCGTCCAATCAGATGACTTGTTATGTAATTTTACTATAGAAAATTGAATTAGCAATGTTGGTAAATATGACCAAAGGTCTTGTTTTTGACAGGGTTAACCCTGGTCATGCTGATTCCAAAATATTCCAGGCACGTAAGTGCAGTCTGGCCTTATTCTATACTTCCTGCTTCTTAGCGTAGAATACCTGTAATGTTGACACTTTAAGATACATAAAACATCAGATTTTTTGAGCGATGTCGTTACGTATCCGAACCTATTTGTCGCAGTCGTAAACATTCGGCGGTGGAAATGTTCTCAAACATCGCCTGAATAATTCCAATGTCGCGCGTATCTCATGAGGGGCACACTTTCTTAAAATTTAGCATGACAAGGGTTAATTCTATCTAATATAGAGTGCCACCAATAAAGTCTCCCCATGCGTAGATTCAAACAACACAAATATTTACATGACTTATCCTCACCCGCAGTTTCATCGTAACGAATCTTCCGTAGGTATCGTATCAACAGATATCCCGGAACAAAGATGGTTGCGTAGCCGAGGATGTTGACTGCCAGTCTGACCAACCAGAGGTCCATGTACGAATCTTGAGCCTCTGCCATGGTGGATTCCTTGCCCAGAATGTGCGGGGCCAGCAGGTTCAGGATGATAATGATCACACACCACAGCCCTGACTTGAGCAGCGCACTGAAATTATACAACAAGTTTGGGAGCTATAGATAGATATTAACCCTTTACCGAACAACACAATTTTGGACCGTTCGAAATTCAAAAATGTTGCAGACAACAACTTCAAGTGAATGAAGTTGGTTTTTTTTGTGTATTTTTGCGTGGAAAATATTGTGGGAAATGAAGAAATTGCTTGTCACAAGCAATTTCTTCACTTTCTACAAAAATTTCCCAAGCTTTTTCTTATGAGGGAGTCAAAAGGCATGACTGTGCCGTAATGGGTTAAAAGAGCTGTCCAAAACAGTTTAAGCTACAAATTTCTTCCACCTTTGTTTGCCCGAGCTACGCATAAAAGGGAAAAAAAGCCCTTCTAACTTACTATGTTATTTTGAATCAAAACCCTATGTTATGGAAACTCATGACACTCTTCTGATGAGTATCCACAACATAGGTTGTGATCGAATATATCCTATTTTACTTAATTAAAAACCTTTATCCCCTCTTATCTGTAGCTCTCAGCCTCTGTGTAGGGCTAAGAAAAGTTCAGAATTCGTACCCAGGTTCCCTTCTTACAATTACCCTGCGGTACCTGCTCAAATAGATAATTCTCTGCTTAGCAACATTGGTTGGCTTAAACATAGTAGAGCAGAAATTATCCATATCAGACATAGAGACATAGAGACTAGTAGACTTGATGGATTTGAACCGGGATCTGGAAAAACGCCCCTCACAGCATTTTTAAAAATTGAGTTTGAAGATCAGCCTGTTGTCAAATACAGTCAAATTAATATGCATCCATGCTGCTCTCTTTAAGTTACAAAAGGTCACAAAGAAGCTATAAGAGAACAACATGGATCCTGATCAGACTGTGCATATGTACAGGCTGATCTAAAATCTAGGTTGGGCTCAAATGTCTTAGGGGACGTTTATTCCAGATCCTGTCTCATTTCTTTATAACGAAATTAGTCAGCCTACCCAATATATGATAAATGACAATAATTATGTTTTACACTATTTTCATAATTGCATAATAAGTTTTCTAGTTTAATTAATCATTTTTATCAATACAAGTAGAAAGCAAAAGACAGATTTTCCGTTTTTTCCCTCAATACTTTCCATGTCATAATGTAAACAATCCTGTTTTTTTTTAACCCTTTCCCAAACAAGACCTGGTTTTGACGTCCCTAATAGTAAAGGCTTGGGAAAACATTGAAACACAAGGGCCGTCAGAGACGGACAATGCTCCCCGAATAAGGCATTGTCACAATAAATGTATGCCATTGAGAGCACTTTATTGTCAAGGGCATCTGATTTGCTACTCATGAAATTTCATCAAATTCTGACCATTAGACTAGGAGAAATTAGAGAAAAACTGTATTTTACCTTAAGTCCCCTTTTGCCATGACGAGGCCTCAAATCAAAAAACCGGGAAAAGTACATCGTCATTATGTAATAGGGAGTTCACATGGTAAGTTTCATTTGATTTGGCCCAAGGGTTATGGAGAAATCACTTCGGACGGACGGACGGACGGAATGACGGACGGACGGACAGGATGGACGGACAGACAAAGCGGCGACTATATGCTCTCCCTTCGGGGAGCATAAAAAGAAGAAACTGCTGATAACCAGCAGTTTCTCCTTTTGTCTCAATATTTTCATATTTTACACAAATTCTTTGTAGCAGTTTTTGAAGTGGATCACCCTAAAATTCTGATGTTTGGGAAAGGGTTAATTAATTTTGTTGTAAAGTCATTTGTGATTAAGCAGGTTAAAAAGTTTGTCATGCTGTCTTTGGCTCTAATATCAACCGTCAGCCTTACAAAACTAGAACTGTCGCAAAGCGGACAAATACCCCCCACTAGCGCCCTGTCACTGAAAAAGTGCTATAAGTCAAACGGTCCTTGACTTAGAGCATGGAAACCGAATTTAAACAAAGTCCAAAAGTGACCTTGACCTTAAACCTTCATGGCCCAAAAACAATAGGGCACCTCCTTGGGTCAAGGGAAACAGCTGAGAAAAGTTTCATGGTCCTAGGTCAAACTGTTCTTGGCTTAGAGCACGGAAACAGATTTTTAACAAAGTCCAATTCTTATTGTGACCTCCACCTTTGACCTTCATGACCCAAAAACAAAAGGGCACCTCCTTGGGTCAAGGGCAACAACTGAGTAAAGTTTCATGGTCCTAGGTCAATTGGCTCTTGACTTAGAGCATTGAAACAGATTTTAAATAAAGTCCCACTGTGACCTTGACCTTTGACCTTCATGACCAAAAAATGATAGTAAACTTCCTTGGGTCATGGACAACAACTGTGTGAAGTTTCATGGTTCTAGGTCAAATGGTTCTTGACTTTGAGCACGGAAATGGATTTTAAACTAAGTCCAACCATGATCTTGACCTCTGACCTTCATGTACCAAAAACAAAAGGGCACCTCATTGCGTCAAGGGCAACAACTGTGTCAAGTTTCATGACCCTAGGTCAAATGGTTCTCAAATTAGAGCATGGAAAGGAAAAAGTCTACAGACAGACGGATGGACGGACTGACTGACAGACATGGTGAAACCAATATACCCCCCAAACTCCACACAGCGACAATGTCTTACATTATCACTGCAGGCATATAAATCACGTGACCATGGAGAATGTCACGTGAAATCGTAAATGTGGCGGAAATTTATTTATATTTCTGAAATCATTTTTTAAATCCAATGATAATTTTCTTTGGATTCATATCTGACACCTCATATTCTTAAAACATCACCCAAAGCATGTTTACTTTTTCAAATAAAAATCAAAACAAAAAAAAATCAATTACCTGAAATCTTGGTAACTCGAGCTGTGCCGGCAGAGATCTCCCCAATCCAAATTCAGGGGAGATAACTGCGAAGGAGATTGTATACCCCCCTCTACTTCGTAGGTGGGGGGTATAATAACAATTCACTTACAATATGAAGTTTTATAGACTTAGAAAATTATAAATTCCATTTTGTCTAAGTGTCTTTGATCTTTCAAGCATAATTAGTTAGAATCCTATTTAGGCTAACTTATCTTCAGAAGTTATAATTTTAGAGGGTAACAGCAGAACTATTTCAACCCTTTCCCAAACAATAAAATTTTAGGGTGATCCACTTCAAAAACTGCCACAAATGACAAAATTGATGTGATTAAAGACAGGATTTGTGTAAAATATGGCAAAGAAAATATTGAGACAAAAGGAGAAACTGCTGGTTATCAGCAGTTTCTGCTTTTGCCTCAATGTTTTCCCAAGCCTTTCCTATTAGGGACGTCAAAACCAGGTCTTGTTTGGGAAAGGGTTAATATTAAGTATCTATTCATTCATAATATACACATTATTATTTCTTTCAATAATTCCTCTGGGCACCATACAAAAGACACAATTGGCAAAAAGTCTATATAATTTGTGTGTTAATTTATTGATTCTTTAATTATTTGTATATTGACAAAATTTATCCTCCTACGTTGTATGCCGCTCATTTTTCACAGCCGAGTCAGAGCAACAGACAACACAGGGTAAAGGCATTCTAAATTTGTTATTATAAATGAGCCAGGATCTGGAAAAACGTCCCTTAAGGCTTTTGAGCCCAACATAGATCCAGATCAGCCTGTGCATACGCGCAGTCTGATCCGGATCCACGTTGTTCTCTAACAGCTTCTTCGAGACCTGTAGTAACTTAAAGAGAGCAGCTTGGCTGCACATTAGACTGCATTTGACAACAGGCTGATTTTGAAACTCAATTTTTAAAAATGCTTTAAGGGAAGTTTTTCCAGATCCCGGCTCAAATCCAAAGCCTATGTTGTTGGTACTCCAGTGTTTTTCTCCTTCTTTGCATGGGTCCGTAAAACAGACCCCAGGGTTTTCCATGAGCATGAAAATTTGGGGGTCATTGTGACCCCCTTGCCTTCACAGTTAGGGGTCATTTCTACTATTTTGTGGGTCAAATGCTCTAGGACTCAAGTATCATATGAAAATCTGGAGTTTAAAACATGCGTCATTAATGACCCTCAGGTAAATTTTTAAAGGGTCATTTGTTTTGAAATTGCGACAATGACGCATGATTTGTGCGTCATGGAAAACCCTGAGACCCATTCCTAATGCTAAAAAGGTCATTTTTGCCCAAAATATGGAAAAAAAATTCCCAATACTTTGTGAAGAAAATTTTCTCATTTTCTTTCATATGTGCTTAACCCTTTGCCAAACAAGACATCGCTTATAGACATGGCTTGGGAAAACATTGAAACAAAAGAAGAAACTGCTGGTAACCAGCAGTTTCTCCTTTTGTCTCAATATTTTCTGTGCCATATTGTACACAAATCTTATCTTTAATTATTCTTTATTAACATCTGCTTTGTCATTTGTGGCAGTTTTTGAAGCGGATCACCCTAAAATTTTGTCGTTTTGGAAAGAGTTAAATATCCAAGAACAACTGGAATTTCTTTCAGTTTATTTACTTATACTAAATTATTCAGAAGACTTATTTTTTGCATTCTGTGGCGGAATTATTTTTCCTAATTTTGGAGAAAACAACACATTTTTCCCAATTTGGCTGGTTTTTGACCCATTCCCAAAACTATGAGAAAACAAGAGCTGTCACTGTAAGATGACAATGCCCCCGACACCGCTTTGATTTTAAATTATGGCCAATCTATGTTCAAGGTCAAGGTCATCCAGGGGTCAAGGTCACCAAAGTATGTGCCTACAGAAAGGTAATGTACCAAGGAATGTTGTGGTAAAGTATGAAGCGAATATGTTAAGTAATAAGGAAGTTATGGCCAATGTTAAAGTTTTTGGACGGAATGACGGACAGACGGACGGACAGACGGACAGACAGACGGACGGACAAGTCAAATTTATGATGCCTCCCTATCGGGGGCATAAAAACGTACTCATTTGAATTGTAAAGATAAGATAATTCCAATGAGTACCCACAACATAGAATTTGAACATCAGAATATGTTTTATGTCTTGAAAAAACATTGTCCCATCTTATCTGTTGCTCTGTACAACTGGTCCATTAAGCAAGCGTCAACATATGCCAAAAATTTTACAAACAGCATTGCATGTTTGAGTGCAGAAAACTGACAGAAAATGAGGAAATGCTAGTAATCAGCATTTTCCTCTTTTCCCCCAATGTTTTCCAAACACTTTGAGACAAAGACAAAGGGGGCATGTTTAAGAAAAGGTTATTGCTACAATCACTACTCACTAGGAGGTGGGGGAAGAATCAAATTGAAAAGTCTGCAGAAATAATTTGCAAATGCATAAATTTATAACTCTTTCCTACATAATAAAACCTTGTGTGGAAAATGAAGAAATTACTTGTGACAGGCAATTTCCTTAATTTCCCATTATGTTTTCTACCTAGAAAGACCAACGCACCCAAAATTTTGTTCACTTTAGTACCTTTATATTGTTGTCAGCATCATCTTATCATTTGGACCAGTCTAAAATTTTTATTTTACTTGTAATTCTTTTTACAGAATTATTCAGAAAAACAAGTTTACTATTCAATCTACTGTTATTACAATTGGGAAACTCAGCTAAGGTTTAGTTAAAATTTGAAATATTTTTAATGTTCAGGGATGTGTAATCCGAGTCTTTTCAGATGTAAATACACTCTTTGATATTTTGATTTTTCGCTATTTTCGAAAATAGCGAAAAATCAAAATATCAAAGAGCGTATTTACATCAGAGAAGACTCAGATTAAAGGGACATTTCATTCCAATTTCAATTTTTTAAAGTATGTCTTGATGCCAACTTATTGCCAAGATTGGCTATTCTAATGAGTATAAATACTATTAGTTTTTTGAAGTTGTTGCCAATAAGCGAGAAACATGCATTTAAAGTTGAGACATAATCGATAAATTACATATGATTCCGAACTGTTGTCCACAACAATTTGTTCAATTTTAACACAAAAATATAAATTTCTCGTAAACGGCGCAATATTTTGGCTTGAAATTTTCAGAATTTTCATAAGGGAATACATTGTATGCTCTTTCAGATAAGAATAAAAGTAAAATTTATGACAAAAAATTCTGAAATGTCTCACTAAGGGATGTGTTTATTGGTAATATTAATTGAACAAAACATACCAATCAAACAAGACATTCTATCCAAAACTTCTGACACTACAAATTTTCAACCATAGTTTAGTAATTGACCCTTTCCCGAACAAGACCTGGCCCCGATTTCTCAAAAAAACTTAAGTACATACTCATGAGTACATGCTCTACTTCAATGAAACACTCTCCAAGGTTGAAGGGTATTCGATTGAAGTTCGCATGGATTTTATGTGATTTGAGTACCAAGCTCAAATTTGAGTCAGAGAACGTACTTAAAGTTTTTCGAGAAACAGGGTCCTGGTTTTGACATCCCTGAGAGAAGACTTCACAAAACATTGAGACAAAAGGAGAAAATGCTGTTAACCAACATTTTATTCTTTTACCTCAATATTTTTCGTCCCAGAGCAAAAATCCTTTCCCTTTTTACATGAATTTTGTCGTCTAGAGCAGCTTTCCAATTTCATCATCCCAAAATTTTGTCATTTAGGAGAGGGTTAAGAGACACACAAAACTAGTATGTACAGTAGTAGCACACACAATTCTTGTACTTGTAACAAAACATTCCCAACATACAAACAGGCTATTGGTTAAGTGCAAAAACTGTTTGAACTACATTTGGCAATTTGATAAACAATTACAATATTTTTTGAGCTAAGCTATTCAGAAGCATTAAAACTCATCTCTTTCATTTATGTGATTGCCCTTTTCTGTGGGGAGTACATAGGCGTAGGAAGGTTTAAAATATTGGGGGTGACAAATGTTATTAAAGTAAATGGAAATATGGGTGTATTATGGGGGGGGGGGGGGGGGGGGGCAGGCCCAATTTCTAAATTGTTGGGGGCCTGCCCCCCCCCCCCCCTCTTCCTACGCCTATGAAGTAAATACTCAGAGTTTGAGACTAAGGAGAGTCTGTGAGTCTGAGACTCCTTAAAAAGTCTTTGGAGCTGAAGAGTAAGAAAACATAAACAAACATCAGACCTATTAATGACAATTTTCTTCAAAATCTGCTTTATAAAGACATTTGTAAGATAACTATTTAAAATTACACCAAACTAATAATGGCTCAAATGACCAACACGAAAACTGCTAGTAAAGAGTGTTAGACAGAACAGGAACACCAGCGGAGGTTTGTTACCTGAGTACATCTGTGGAGCATTTCATGCTATACCCATCACTGAAACTTCTGTAATAGCAATGAATTTTGTGCTAAAAATAGACTTGGTTTAGGGTTATGTTTTGATAAACTGTTGGTGTTGTTATAAAATCTCATAACTACGGCTTGAATCAAGCCATAGTTGCGAGATCTTATAACAATACCAACGAAAATACTATTGTTTGCCTGAAATTACGTCACGGTTAGGCGGATAAAATCACTCCCTATTGTATATGTTTAATAACCGTATTAAAATAGTACAGAAAATAAACCAGATTTTCTAGAAAGAAATGCTCAACACTTTGATCAAGGCCAACAATGATAATTAAAAATTTGACAGATACAGCACAAAAATTTAATACAAAAATAATTATAATCCAAATGAAAATTGCATTAAGTGCTTACTTGGCAACTGGCTCTTCAATTTCAATGACAATCTCTGACAATTTAGTAGACATAGACATCCTTTATTACTCTCAATACATGTTACACATGTAAATATGAGGAATTCAAAATTAACAATTTCAATTAAAGTTTGTTAATTGTCAGTCCCATACGATCTGGTGGCTGGTTAAATAGAATGGCATATGATCTAAATCACATATCATTAGAAGCCAATAGGGCATTGGGACATAAGACAGAGACAATGTAGTGAAACCTTTGTTTGGTTTATTCGGGTTTACACCGTTTTTAAGGGTTTTACACCGTTTTCAACTGCTATGGTCATATCGCAGCGGCTGGAGCACCTAACCATGGATTCCTGACGTTTCTCATACCATTACTACCATGACACCCTTACCAAGCCTCCAGCTACTCCCCCCAAAAAGGTTCACCATATCAAACCATTGATGGGTGAAACCTTAAAGGCTTTTTATTATCTATAAATATTTCCAAACTGAAAGTAGTATGGTCATTGTATATAAAAGAATCTCATACACATAACATAGAACTGTAGAGTTCATAGAGTTGTAGAGGCCTGGATATACCCTGGAATTTATGTACAAAGCAGTACAGAAAATATTGAGACAAAAGGAGAAAATGCTGATTATCAGCATTTTCTTCTTTTACCTCAATATTTTCCTCAGCCTATTCAATTACAGTACACATGTCAAAACCAGGTACTGTATGGGAAAGGGTTAAGAAAAGAGGTACATACATGATATACCAAATCATTTAAATCAATATAAAATCATGCAATGAGACAAAAGAAGAAAATGCTGGTTCTAAGCATTTTCCTATTTTCTTCCAATATTTTCATAGTAGATCTATTCCCTGTTACAGATATCAAAACCTGCTTTTCTTTGGGAAAGGGTTAATAAATCATTTAGGTTACAATGGTAATAAATTTGTCAAAATATCTAAAGATAGCCTACTATACACTTTCATGTTTATGTACTATGTCATATTTTCTTGTAAAATAAGCAGTGTTAGTTTTGCTATACACCAACAACAAAAACAATACAGCTATTGAAAATTGATTCGGTCGGCACAATCCCTTCAGCCAATCAAAAACGTCTTCAGTCGACCTGCATTCATTCGGTGGAGGTGAAAGCTTCGGTCTTTTTCCTTAAAGCATTACCAACTTTCAGCATTAATATCTCGACGACTACGCCAAATTATTAAAAATGCGTTGGTAGTTAGAAAGTTTAAATCACATTCTTTAGAGAAAGAGTTTTGTTTGTGAATTTTAGCGAAAGATTTTGGAAATATTCTGCCTCAAAAATGGTATCCCGTAACGATAAAGACCGAGGTTGTACCCTCGATGAAAAAATGAAAGTGAGGCTATGACGTCATGCCGACTGATTCAATATGAATTAAAATATTATTGAAGGAAAAGGAGAAGAGTGATATCATTCTCTTAGTGACAAATTTAGTTAAACATCTGCAACTAATTTTGGCCATCCATTGACAGCATGTTTTACAATGCAATTAAAACTACTGAACACCATATGATACTGCAAAAATGAATTATTCCAACATACATGCTTATGAAAATATTTTGCTGCCATTCCCAAAAAGCGTAAAAAGACTGTTAGAAACAAAATCAACAAAAGTCACAAAACTACTAACTTGCGGTGACTTGTCTTCATTTTTTACCATCAAAATTAGCAAACGTGTCATCATTAATTAAGACAATACTTTCCCTATTGTTATTGGTTAATTAGTAAATGGTTGAATGACTACAGAAGTGTGACAGTTACCTTGACGTGCGTTTGACAGGTGAAGTTGTGTATTCGACGTTGACTCGTGGCGGAATATAAACTTCCGGTGAACATTCGGAATAGTTCGGAAATTATCGGGTGGACTGGTTTACAAAAAAAGTGAAAAAAGGGGGTGAAAATTCGTGTATTTTCTCGGCAACCCTTCAGTTCAAGCTTGACTTCCGTTTCAATGAAAGCAGCAAAATCACAAAAATATATTTTGCATACGTTTACCAAATAACTAAAGAATGTCACGGGGCAGCAGTGCGGGATTTGATCGACATATAACTATATTTTCCCCTGAGGGCAGGTTGTATCAAGTTGGTAAGTTTGGAAAAAGTCTGAAAATAACTTTACAAAAAAGTGGGTGGGGTAACATGAAAAACGCATGGGATACTGTAGCTGTTTTCTTTGAAGCGTTGAAAGCCTGATTGTTTTATAGGCTCCAGCTCTACTGTGGTGTCCTTTGTCTTGTTTAGGGTGATTATGATATTTTCCGATTGGAAGTGGCTAGAGATACGGGCCCGTATCTCTAGCCACTTCCTTTCCGATTGGGCCGGCAAAAGCAGAGCTTCAGATTGACGGTGCGCCCGCGCCAATCCCGCATATTTTCAAAATATGACGCACGAAATTATGTAGTGGTGCGCCAGCCGGGCGCATGAATTTCAGTAAAAGTATGATCATGAAATAGTAGATTGACCTTCACATAAAGCACCCGTAATCTGCTATACATTTACATCAAGCTAAGTGACCTATTTGATAAACTTATTTTTAGATTATTATAATGACCTTACTTGATCAACCAATCATATCCCATATTTCAAACAGTAAACAAGCAGTCGGCCAATCTCGGGCGATCTCCGTAGCCTTCACTTTCGATTCGTTAACCTTCAACACTTACTTCTTTATTTAATTCCAAAGATAGATTGGCTGTCTAAATGGTCGAGTGAGCACACCAGTTTAATATGTACAAATAACTGTTACAGAATCCTTTGTGTAATCGCGAGTCAGCATAACAGAAAGAGACAACCCGTCAGTGTTAAAACCACCTAACGTCAGGGTATTTACTTCGCAGATAGCGTTTTGTTTTCATTGCTTCATCCCATTTTCCCGCTTTTACCGGCACGCGCGACTTTTATAAACAAATCATAGTAAAACGTAACCTTATTTGGCAGCGGAAAAAATCACGTGATTATATTGAAACTGGAATGACTACGTCATCAGTTGACTGTGTTTGCGGCGTCTTTGATCTCGCTTTACTCATTGCATATGAGTAACACAGATTTACTCTAGTTTCTTTGTTTAGTTTCACTTTCGGGATTGTTGATATAGATCTAATAATTACTGGCATCTGCGATCAGCATTCAGAAAACTAAAAGTTAATTCTGTCGTTTGTTGAGAAATGAATATTACTAGCGAGTGTGAATTTAGTACAAAGCAGACGGCATGCACATTTCGTTTATCAAAAAGGTAAAATTCGAGTGTTCCAATTCGCTACCATAAATGCTCTAAAAATAGGTTGACGGAATGCCCTATCGCAAGAAATATCTGTTTTGGTTGTAAAAATATTGCTTACACCTGAAGATGCTGATCAAAATTTTTGTGCGTGAAATCACCTACGGGACCGTAATTTTGTATGTTATTTCTTTCAATTTGGCGTGTATGGAAACTCTGATTTCTGTTGTTTTTTTTTAAATTGGTTTTTTTTTTTTTTTTTTTTTTTCAATCTAACAGTAGACGGCGATATCGCCGGCCGCCGGCTGATTTTTACTCTCCATTGCCGAGGTCTATTGATTACCATCAAATCAAAATTCTATCGAAATGGAATGTAGAGATGATGTGCTCTGTTCATAAGAGAGTAGCTGATTTTGAGAACGCTGTTTAAATGAAGTGAAATATTCTTAATTTTAACAATGTTTATATGCATCCACTCAAATAACAACAATACAATGATGAATTCACAGCAAATAAGTCATTCACTCCAATCCCAAATTCGGATATGAATGCTTAACTGTGGCCCATTGTTTTGGAAAATGACCCCTCAAAATCCTGTGTGGTGGGCCCTGTGACCCACAGGTCTCTGAAACAATCTGAAGCTCTGCAAAAGGGGAGATTTGGTACAACTCGGACACAAAACATATCGTGGATTGACCGGTTTTCGATACCCTTACGGTTCTGGATAAATGATGAGGAACATAAGGGTTTACCCAACGAATTCAAGCTGAATCACAAAAATCTTACCTATTTAGTCTCCAAAAATCTTATTTTCGTAGATATTTATCAAATTAGAGTTGGGAAAACAATGACCTTACAAAACAAGGTAAAACGGGTCATTTCTGGTAAAGTTGACATATTTTCGATACCTTTATATCTTTATTCTTGAAGAGTATTTATCTGCAGTTTGGCTCAAAATATATGCAACATGCAAAATAGAGGACAACTTGGTGTATACAAATGGAATAATTTCATAAATGCCTATGGTAACTTGCGATTTTTAACTCATTACCAAGCATCATAATTTTGGACCAAATCATAAACCAAAGAAGTTGCAGACAACAATCTTTTGCTTATGAAATTAAACATTGTGGATAAAGAAGAAACTGCATGCAGGGGTTTTCCTAGCCATTTTGGGAAACGGAGTCTGGCCAAATTGGGAAATTTTAACAGTGCAAACTAGCTCAGGTTACAAATGTAAGAGAAACATTCATTTTTCAATCGTAAGTTTAACATTTTGAATGAATAGGGAAAAATGGAAGAAAGTTTGCTTTGGGAACAAAGCCGTTTACTTTGGGAATGCCTCCATTTTCAGGAGGCACAGAAAGGGTAGGAAAACCCCTGGCATGCTTAAAGAAATTATTCATTTTCAAAAATGTCCCTCAGAGTTTTGTTGTTGTTGTTTTTTAAAGAAGAAAACAAATGAAAAGGAGTGAAAATAAACAAAATATTAAGAAAAAACAGAAAATTTGAGTAAGATACCATCACTTTTGAAACTCCCTGTACCTACCCAACCACTGGCCTCACATGACTGTCATGTGACTTTTTGAAGCAGACAAATGTGCCAGATCATTGGTTGGTAGTTAAATGTTAATTTTTGGACCATTTTAAGTATTTTTTCATCTTTTTTGTGGACAAAGAAAAAGTAATAGTGTAAACGGCATGTTATTTTCCGAAAATAAGAAATTAGTGATTACTTGCTTGTTTTTCAAGCAAGTCTGGTGAAAATTCCGTTGAGTGAAGAACTAATGACACCGGTCAAAAAATGAAAACAATGATGTCATGCATCATCCGGTTTACTGAGCATGCGCAAAAACCATAGAGGCACGATTTGAGGTACGTATCGAAAACAGGTTGAACTACGATAGTCCCTGTCCGTAATCCAAGTCTTCTCAATCTCAAATTATGCAAATTTTGATCTTTCATATTGGGACGTCTCTTCATTTACATCAGAGTCCACTACTATATAAAAACTGGAAAATTTGCTGATGCGATAAAAGTCGAAGCCCTTGTCAATTTTTGTTGTCCTCGGGATATCGTACTGGGACAGCATTATTGTCAAACGCTGCCAAATGAAAAAATATAAGTGCCCATGTGGTTCAGGTTACCCAACTGACACTAGCAGAATAGGGCCAACCCAAAAAAAGGAAAAAATCCAAGCAACAATAACAATAGCATAAGCAACATCATGATTTGCAACAAAACTCAAATAAAAAATGTATTTTAAAGAAAGCAAAAGCTAACCAACTGACCCTAATTTTTTTCCACATGTAACCTGAACCACACATTTTTTTATTTGACCCAAATAGATATGTTCCTTGGTTAACCACATCCAAGCAATTGAAAGAGCCAATGTGAGATAATATCAATTCATGTTATTAATTTCAGAATATGCATTTAAAGCAATCAATCAGGGGGGCCTTACTTCAGTGGCAGTGCGAGGAAAGGACAGTGCTGTTGTTGTTACACAGAAAAAAGTACCGGTAAGCAGAGTAATAAATAACACAGCGTATAATCACGTGACTCAGAATCTCCGATAATCTTCAATAACTTTGTCATTACTTGACCAATTTGAATTCGGTTTGAAGCAGAGAATGTGGAAAAATGTCAGGAATAACATGAATGTGGTAGATTTTTTAAAAAATCAACTGATGAAAAAAATATTGAAGATAATCCAAAATTTTAGTTTATCTTCAATAACTTTTTTATCTGTTGATTTTTTAGCTCCACTGGCCGACAGGCCAGCGGGCTATTGTCATGGCGCTGTGTCCATCGTGCGTCCGTGCGTC